>NIVC01001824.1:193072-281620 GCA_002269645.1 Macrostomum lignano | reverse complement strand
ACAGCAGATGCAGCCTCAGCAGCAACAGCAGATTCGTCCTCAGCAGCAACAGCAGATTCGTCCTCAGCAGCAACAGCAGATTTGTCCTCAGCAACAGCAGATGCAGCCTCAGCAGCAACAGCAGATGCAGCCTCAGCAGCAACAGCAGATTCGTCCTCAGCAACAGCAGATGCAGCCTCAGCAGCAACAGCAGATGCAGCCTCAGCAACAGCAGATGCAGCCTCAGCAGCAACAGCAGATTCGTCCTCAGCAACAGCAGATGCAGCTCAGCAGCAACAGCAGATGCAGCCTCAGCAACAGCAGATGCAGCCTCAGCAGCAACAGCAGATGCAGCCTCAGCAGCAACAGCAGATTCGTCCTCAGAAGCAACAAATGCATCCTCAACAACAGCAGGTTCGTCTACAGGAACAGCATGTGCAACCGTCACAGCAGCTGCCTGCTCAGAATCAGCAAGTTGTCCCAAAGCTAGAATCCCCTATCAAGCAGCTGCAACAGCAGCAGAAATCGCAACCCCAGCCTCAGCAGATGCAGGTAGCGATGCACCAGCAAATAGTGTCTGAAGATGCTGGAAACCAGATGCGCGTGGCGCAGTCTCAACCGCCACCACAAGTGCAGGCGTCACAGCCGCAGGTGCAGCCACCTCAGGTGCAGGTGCAGCCACCTCAGGTGCAGGTGCAGCCACCTCAGGTGCAGGTGCAGCCACCTCAGGTGCAGGTGGCAGCCACCTCAGGTGCAGGTGCAGCCACTCAGGTGCAGGTGCAGCCACCTCAGGTGCAGGTGCAGCACACCTCAGGTGCAGGTGCAGCCACCTCAGGTGCAGGTGCAGCTACCTCAGGTGCAGGTGCAGCCACCTCAGGTGCAGGTGCAGCCACCTCAGGTGCAGGTGCAGCCACCTCAGGTGCAGGTGCAGCCACCTCAGCCGCAGGTGCAACCACCTCAGGTGCAGGTGCAGCCACCTCAGCTACAGGTGCCGCCACCCGAACCACAAGCGCCGCCACCTCCGCCAGTGGCGACGGAACAGGAATTCAAGAAGGCGGAACCTGAAGTCAAGCTATCGGAACCGGAAGCGAAACCAGCTGAACCGGAAGCGAAACCAGTCGGACCGGAAGCGAAACCAGCTGAACCGGAAGCGAAACCAGCCGAACCGGAAGCGAAACCAGCCGAACCGGAAGCGAAACCAGCCGAACCGGAAGCGAAACCAGCTGAACCCGAAACGAAACCTACTGAACCGGAAGCGAAACCAGCCGAACGGGAAGCGAAACCAGCCGAACCGGTAGTGAAACCAGCCGAACCGGTAGTGAAACCAGCCGAACCGGAAGCGAAACCAGCCGAACCGGAAGCGAAACCTACTGAACCGGAAGCGAAACCTACTGAACCGGAAGCGAAACCTACTGAACCGGAAGTGAAACCTACTGAACCGGAAGCGAAACCAGCCGAACCGGAAGTGAAACCTGCTGAACCGGAAGCGAAACCTACTGAACCGGAAGCGAAACCTACTGAACCGGAAGCGAAACCAGCCGAACCGGAAGCGAAACCAGCCGAACCGGAAGTGAAACTGCTGAACCGGAAGCGAAACCTACTGAACCGGAAGCGAAACCTACTGAACCGGAAGCGAAACCAGCCGAACCGGAAGCGAAACCAGCCGAACCGGAAGCGAAACCAGCTGAACCGGAAGTGAAACCAGCTGAACCGGAAGTGAAACCTGCTGAACCGGAAGCGGAAGCTGTAAAAAATGAAGCGAATCAGAATCTCGAAGACGCACCGGAACAGAAGCAACAGGAATCAACCGAAGACCAATCCGATGCCCTGGACGTTTGAAGCCCAAGCTGAATTCTTGATCGAAGACATTCTGGAGCTAACAGCGACTGAGTGAATTTTTTCAACTCGTAATCTATGCTGACCTAATTAATTTAGCCCAATGAAAACCTTAGAAAATAACAATTATAGCCTTTCGAAACTTGTTTGGTCTCTCCCCTTTGCTTTGTCCACACATGATTAAAGCATATATAAAACAATAAATTTCTTTAATTCGTAGATCTCTGATTCGTGTCTAGCCCTCCCTCACCATCTCCTCACCGGCTGCCCCGTCTTACCCGCCATAAAATCTTTTTTTTTCGATTTCGCCAGTGAACTCGCTAAAAATCAAAACACACTACTAACCACCGATACTAGAATAACTGGGTATGTCAACACGCTATGTTAGTTATGAAAAAGTAGAGGGTCTACTCTTTTTCAGTGTTTTTTCTGCGCAGTGTCACCTAAATTTAATGTGGCAGCTAAAATTTCCTTTCTTTTGGATTTTTGCGGCCTCGGGGACATATGGGGTTGAGAATGAACAATAAGTATTTGACTCGACGTGCACAAGTGAACGCAAGAGGGACGAACCTCAGCCTACGCAAGGCCCAATCTAGCCCAGCCAATGAAAGAGCAGTTAAGGAGAGAAGTCAAAGTCAGACGGACGAGACTCAGCCTAGGGGCAAGGCCCACTCTAGCCCAGCCAATGAGAGACCAGTAAGGAGAGAGGGCGAAGTCAGACGGACGAAACTCCGCCTAGGGGGCAGGCCCAATCCAGCCCAGCCAATGAGAGAGCAGTAAAGGAAGAGGTCAAAGTCAGACCACAAGCGGGCAAGAGAAAAGCCAAACTGTTTATCGGCCTGGTCTGCTTGTAGAAAGAAACGAGCCAGAAGCGATCGTTGCAGCTTCAAAAAACTTAAATAAATTTTATCATTATAAAGGCCAAAAACGCTCATTTTGCTACTGTGAGTGAAATGTATAGTTATTCTTGTATGGCTTTAGTTAAGCCATACAAGCTAAAATGGCTTTTTTAGCTAAGCTAAAAAATGGACATTTAAAGCTGAACCAAGATAAGTGGGCCATAGCAACTCGTAAATTTCTCACTGAGAAACTCGACTGAGAGCAAAACTTAGCAAACTTAGTCTATGGCCCAATGATATTCTAGCTTTGCATGATAAATGCAATCATCTGTACCGCTAACTATTTGGCTAGCAGTATTGCAGTGGATATTTCATTTTTTTACAACCCTCATTTCACTACTGTTCGGATCTTGCATGCTTTATTGTGTGTGTTAAATGTTTTGCTGTAAATTTCCACCCATATTTGGATACTCCTGTAACACCCAGCTGACCTTAGCTGACCCGAATTAAAAAGACTTTTGTTAAACAACTTTAACTGTGAAGATTTGAGTCACTTCTGATACACTAGATAAAATATAGACTGCCCACATCTACTACCACATATTCTATAGAAATGTATCATAAAATAGAATTCAATAATATTTTACCTTCCTTAGGGCACCGCAAACATGTATAGACTCTTTTCTGTGAGCTTAGTAAACTCAATAAATCAGCATATAGCTTTGAGTATAAACTGATACGCTATGCAAGTTATCTTTATCAACCCCGTTCGTCAGTGCTTAGATAACCTGTCACTGTGCAGGGCTGTTGAGTGCAGAATCAACCGCTCAATTCATCATTTCTGACTTCGAGAGCTACTAAGAAACTATATACGTCCGGAGGAGAAGTACATGCAGGGAGAATTTCATAGAAAGCTCTTGATTCACGATTGAAGGTCTGCGTGAATTTGCAGGCAGTATTTTTCATTTTATTCCTATTTAATTTAATCAGCAAAGTTTCAGATGAATAATCAGGTTGAAATCCCTTGAGAAGGGATTGAGTTGAGTTTAGTTGAGTAGCTTTTTATCCCTCTATGACTCTCCTCCTCTCTATGACTCTCCCCCTCTCTATGACCCGCCCCTCTCTATGACTCTCCCCCTCTCTATGACTCTCCCCCTCTCTATGACTCTCCCCTCTCTATGACTCTCCCCCTCTCTATGACTCTCTCCCTCTCTATGACTCTCCCCCTCTCTATGACTCTCCCCTCTCTATGACTCTCCCCTCTCTATGACTCTCCCCCTCTCTATGACTCTCGCCCTCTCTATGACTCTCCCCTCTCTATGACTCTCCCCCTCTCTATGACTCTCCCCTCTCTATGACTCTCCCCCTCTCTATGACTCTCTCCCTCTCTATGACTCTCCCCTCTCTATGACTCTCCCCCTCTCTATGACTCTCCCCTCTCTATGACTCTCCCCCTCTCTATGACTCTCCCCCTCTCTATGACTCTCCCCCTCTCTATGACTCTCCCCCTCTCTATGACTCTCTCCCTCTCTATGACTCTCCCCCTCTCTATGACTCTCCCCCTCTCTATGACTCTCCCCCTCTCTATGACTCTCCCCCTCTCTATGACTCTCGCCCTCTCTATGACTCTCCCCTCTCTATGACTCTCCCCCTCTCTATGACTCTCCCCCTCTCTATGACTCTCCCCCTCTCTATGACTCTCTCCCTCTCTATGACTCTCCCCCTCTCTATGACTCTCGCCCTCTCTATGACTCTCCCCTCTCTATGACTCTCCCCCTCTCTATGACTCTCCCCTCTCTATGACTCTCTCCCTCTCTATGACTCTCTCCCTCTCATGACTCTCCCCCTCTCATGACTCTCCCCCTCTTTATGACTCTCCGCCTCTCTATGACTCTCCCCCTCTCATGACTCTCCCCCTCTCATGACTCTCCGCCTCTCTATGACTCTCCCCCTCTCATGACTCTCCCCCTTTCTATGACTGTCCCCCTCTCATGACTCTCTCCCTCTCTATGACTCTCCCCCTCTCTATGACTCTCCCCCTCTCATGACTCTCCCCCTCTCTATGACTCTCCGCCTCTCTATGACTCTCCTCTCTCTATGACTCTCCCCTTCTCTATGACTCTCCGCCTCTCTATGACTCTCCCCCTCTCTATGACTCTCCCCCTCTCTATGACTCTCCCCCTGTAGAGAATTTGCTGAATCACTCGTGGTTTGCAAACTTTAAGATATGCGAAGAAAACAAAAACGTGACTTCACTCCAAGCCACCGACCGCGATATTTGTATGAGTAGCTAAGTTGAAGGTTAAATGTACACATAGAGGCGGGCTAACGCAGCAAAGTACATTCGTACATTTGAGAGGGAGAGAGGGAGAGCTGATCAATAGCAATTGTTATGGATGAACGTATAGTAAAGAAGTACACTGAGATCGCTTTTCCGCAACACCGCTCTCTATGACTCTCCCCTCTTTATGACTCCCTCTCTATGACTCTCCCCTTGTCTCTATGACTCTCTACGTCTCTCTCTCTCTATGTCTTTCTTTCTCTTTATGATTCTGTTTCTCTCACTCCATAATATCTTTTTTACCCACTCGCTTTTATCTATTCATGAATTCTCTACTATAATCTCTCTCACCCTCTGTCCATGAGAAGAGTACTTTCTCTCTCTCTCTCTCTCTGACTCTCTCTGTCTCTCTCTCTCTCTCTCTCTGTCTGTCTCTCTCTCTCTCTCTCTCTCTCTCTCTCTCTCTGTCTCTCTGTCTCTCTCTCTCTCTCTCTGTCTGTCTCTCTCTCTCTCTCTCTCTCTCTCTCTCTCTCTCTCTCTCTCTCTCTCTCTCTGTCTCTCTCTCTCTCTCTCTCTCTCTCTCTATATATATATATATATCTCTCTGTCTCTCTCTCTCTCTCTCTCTCTCTCTCTCTCTCTCTCTCTCTCTCTCTCTCTCTCTCTCTCTCTCTCTCTCTCTCTCTCTCTCTCTCTCTCTCTCTCTCTCTCTCTCTCTCTCTCTCTCTCTCTCTCTCTCTCTCTCTCTCTCTCTCTCTCTCTCTCTCTCTCTCTCTCTCTCTCTCTCTCTCTGTCTCTCTCTCTCTCTCTCTCTCTCTCTATATATATATATATCTCTCTCTCTCTCTCTCTCTCTCTCTCTCTCTCTCTCTCTCTCTCTCTCTCTCTCTCTCTCTCTCTCTCTCTCTATGTCGTAGTCGTTCAATACTCGTATGGCACGACAGCTCAGCAGGTAATCCGATAGTGTACCTAAAGCCTTAGCCTACAGCCTACGAGCTAGCATGTATAGCAAAGTAATGTTAGTAAGCCTGCCCGCCTCGGTGTATATAAACTGACTAGGCCAAGCCCTTAAACTCTTTTAGCAAGCCTTTAAGCTTTCTAAGGCCTCCTCTCAAACGATAGAGACCAGAGGACTTTACACTGCACTGATGGCCACTTGAAGCATTTTTACTGAGCCACCAAAGGCTCAAGCGCGCCCGAATTTAACTGAAGTGATCGATTGGAGCCGCCAGCATCTGGCATTCAGAGCAATAAACACGATTTTGCACTTTTCGATTTCTGTTCGTTAACCTCCATCGGGGGGGGGGGAAGCAACGTCTTCTCCACTGCGCCTTTTAACCAGAATTGAAGAAGTAAAAGAGGAAGAAGGAAGCCCTTCTTCAGTTCTTCAGCAGCAGCAGCAGTAGCGGTAAGGATAAAGCAAAACACGTCAATCAACCCTCTCTCCCTCAGCCCAGAAGAACCCTTTACCTCGTTTTCTTGCCCGGCATCGCAGTGTTGCCCCCCCCCCCAAGCCAGTCCTCGCGCTCTCTCTCTCCCTAGCTCTAGCGTAGCTATACTCGTGGTCTTCAATTCTCTTCCCTCTTCCCCCCCCCCCTCATAAAATTCGGCTCTCCCCTAAACCAGTCCGGTCTCGACCGTCCACAGCTCCCTCCCCGAGGCTGTAAATTTGATTGCCGCGGCCGCTCTCGCTTCGTTGGTTTCGATCTTCAATAGACGATAAATAAAAGCTAAAGCTGAAGCTCTGCTTATTGCCAAGGCCTCTCGCATTGAAACAAAAATGCTGCTCAACTGCTTGGCGTTGCTACTATTGTTGCTGCTAGTGGAGCTCACGCTGGTTGTTGCTGCTTTGGAGCCACCACAGGACCGGCTGCACCGTAGTCTGATGCTTGAATACGATGCCAACACCCGGCCAGTTCTGTCTGCCAGCGCCGTCCTAGGCGTCACCTTCAGTGTACAGATCAGCCGCCTGATGGATCTGGACGAGAAGAATCAGATCCTGCATTTAAATGCCGTTGTCATGGAGTCCTGGGTTGACGAGCGTCTGGTCTGGCGGCCGGCTGACTTTGCAGAAATTCGGGACACCGTGCTGCCAGCCACCAGCATCTGGCTGCCCGACATCTACGTTTACAACAACGCCGCGGATGGCAACGAGGGCTTTGTGCACGACAACAACAGTCGGGTGAGCGTGCACCACTCCGGCCGGGTGCTCTGGACCATCCCGACCACAGTTCGCAGCTCCTGCAGTGTCGACGTGCTGTACTTTCCATTCGATCATCAGTTCTGCGAGGTGCTGTTCGCCTCGTGGACTTACGACGCGTCGCAGTTGGAATTGAGCCTGCCAGACGGCCAGAGCGGAGTGGACATCTCCAAGCTGCAGGAGCACCAGGAGCTGAAACTCGCCGGCATAAAAATCAGCCGAAGTCGTCGAGAGATGCTCAACAATTTGACTTATCCAGTGCTGTCGCTCAAGCTGCACATCCAGCGCAAGGCTCTGTATTATTCATACACGGTCATCGCTCCCAGCATCATGCTGTGCGTCCTCACCATGTTCAGCTTCTGGCTGCCGTGTCACATTGCCGAGAAAGTTGAAATCGGCCTGAACGTTTTCTTGTTTCTCTACTTCCTCGAGCTGTTGATCGCCGAAAACACGCCGGAATCGAACTCCACACCGTTGATTGGCATCTTCCTCAACATGGTGATGACGTTGAACTCGCTGTCGCTCATCCTGGCTACTCTGGTTCTCCACGTGCACGGCAGAGGCCACCACGACCCTTGTCCGCGCGTCCCAGCCTGGCTGTGGCTGCTGGGCAGCCGCCTGCTCGGTCCCCTCACCTTCAGCTTCCGCCCGAAAGTGGCTGCTCAGCCGAGTCCACCAGCGCTGAGACTTCAACGACGACGAAGGAACGAAGGACAGTCCGATATTGACGACGCCAGCAAGAAGACTCCCCTGACGACACCGATGGATGGCAGCGGCAGCAGCAGCAGCGACTACGATGATGACTTGGAAGTCTCCGAGACCGATGAGATCAACGAGCCGGAGTCGGCGGCAACGGTGTGCAACAGGCGAGAGCAGCGGAACAAATGCGAGCAGCAGAAGTGGACCTACTTATCCGAGGTGATCGACAGATTTTTGTTCGAGTTCTACCTGTTGAGCACAGTGCTGAGCGTGCTCATTGTGCTGCACATTCTGCCGCAGGCAAATAGTCGATCGATTCGATTTGAAAACTTCTGATGCCTGGCCGATGCTGCAGTTGTAAGCAGTGGCGAATATGTAGACAACACTGCCTTTGAAATAATCTTCACACATACCTACAGAATGCAGATCTTATGTTGCTGAAGATTATAAATCTCTGAAATCAATTTCTATCGACAAACTCTGGAACCGTTTTGATTGACTGGAATCCTCCACAAAATTAAACGTCGTGATTTAACTCACTCTGGAACCTTCAAAGAACCCAATAAGAATCTGGAATCCCTGAATCCTTGAGGCCGCAATGTTAGAGCCTTTTGAGAAAGCTTTTAGAAATAATATCATCAATCCGGAGAAGCTGGAATTAATTTAGACAACCCTGGAACCAATCTAGACTCGCTGGGAACCAATCTATAGCTCGTACTCGTAGATTCTTTGGAACCAATCTAGACTGTCTGGGAACCAATCTAAACTCTCCGGAACCAATTTAGACTCTCTAGGAACCAATCTAGATGCTTTGGAACCAATCCAGACTCCATGGAACCAGCCTAAACTTCCTGGAACCAACATAGACTCCTTGGAACCAATCTAAACACTCTGGAACCAATCTAAACTTCCTGGAACCAACATAGACTCCTTGGAACCAATCTAAACACTCTGGAACCAATCTAAACTTCCTGGAACCAACATAGACTCCTTGGAACCAATCTAAACTTCCTGGAACCAACATAGACTCCTTGGAACCAATCTAAACACTCTGGAACCAATCTAAACTTCCTGGAACCAACATAGACTCCTAGGAACCAATCTAAACACTCTGGAACCAATCTAAACTTCCTGGAACCAACATAGACTCCTTGGAACCAATCTAAACTTCCTGGAACCAACATAGACTCCTTGGAACCAATCTAAACTTCCTGGAACCAACATAGACTCCTTGGAACCAATCTAAACTTCCTGGAACCAACATAGACTCCTTGGAACCAATCTAAACTTCCTGGAACCAACATAGACTCCTTGGAACCAATCTAAACTTCCTGGAACCAACATAGACTCCTTGGAACCAATCTAGACACTCTGGAACCAATCTAAACTTCCTGGAACCAACATAACTACTTGGAACCAATCTGAACTTCCTGGAACCAACATAGACTCCTTGGAACCAATCTAGACACTCTGGAACCAATCTAGACACTCTGGAACCAATCTAAACTTCCTGGAACCAACATAGACTCCTAGGAACCAATCTAAACTTCCTGGAACCAACATAGACTCCTTGGAACCAATTTAGACACTCTGGAACCAATCTAAACTTCCTGGAACCAACATAACTACTTGGAACCAATCTGAACTTCCTGGAACCAACATAGACTCCTCGGAACCAATCTAGACACTCTGGAACCAATCTAAACTTCCTGGAACCAACATAGACTCCTTGGAACCAATCTAAACTCCCTGGAACCAACATAGACTCCTCGGAACCAATCTAGACACTCTAGAACCAATCTCGAGATTCCCTGAAACCAAAATAGAGACTTTGGAACTAATCTAGACTCCATCAAACCAATCTAGATACTCTGCAACCAATCTAGATACTCTGCAACCAATCTAGACTACTCTTTGGAACCAATCTATATTCGTTGGAACCAATCCAAGCTCCCTGGAACCAAAATAGACACTCTGAAAACAAACTATCTAGACGCTCGATCTGAAACAAAACTAGACCATGCACTCTCTAAACGAACTATAGAATCCGAGAATTAGTCGAGACACTGAACTCA
The DNA here is from genome assembly GCA_002269645.1 of Macrostomum lignano. NCBI lineage: Eukaryota > Metazoa > Platyhelminthes > Macrostomidae > Macrostomum > Macrostomum lignano. The sequence goes on along the minus strand of NIVC01001824.1, from coordinate 271,711 downwards.
AACGAGGCACTCAACGCACCAATATATATATTTGGGCATACAAATGATGGAACCAATCTAGAGCAATAATGGGGGTTCCGACTGCTGCACTCAAGCACTCCTTGGTGGTGACGAAAATTTATAACAATATTATATAATCCCCCCTTTGTTTGATAAGATTTTAATTTTACCTCGTACTACTTAAATGCACAAGTAGTACATGCGTGTAAATAAGTTACAGACAAAATACAAAAAAAATTGATCTTTAGCTTTTAAAGTATTCTTTTTTGACAGAATAGACGTCAAACGTGATCACGTAGTCACGTATTCTTGTGCATCATAGTGATACAGAGAGAATTAATATTTATTATTTCTGTATTCATTCTCAATAATTTTAATCCGTTGTTAGTCACAAGAAACTGACAACAGTATTATAATAAACGTTGTTTCATGTGCAAAAGCGATAAGCAAAATAATAATACCTGTGTGCACAATTTATCTTTGCGTTTGATAAATGAACTCAGAAACTTCAAGTTAACAGCTTGTGACTAAACACGTATTTTATAAAGTAATTATAGTGCGCAGAGAACACGACACGAGATGCAAAGCCGGAGAAAAATTAAACATATAAAACCAATACGAAAATAAACAAAAGTATTATTTAGCTAACAACGAAGTTACCAATGATTGAAGACCGCAAAGCCGAACCTTAAACACGACGATAACTTATAAGGCAATTATATCAGTTGCTAGGCAAAACAAGTAATAATTAGTAATAATATTTCGACTAGGGCCTTCTCACAGCTGCAGGCAATTCAAAACTTGGCTATTATTATTAAATATTTTATTACTAGTATTAACAGTAAAATTAGAATTTCGAATGATGATTACTGATATAGATCAATTTTGAACTTAACCGATTTTACAAAGCACTTGGCACTGGCAGTACATAACAGCTTACACAATGACTGTCGATGGCTTGGTTGTCGCTAACGGCAATGTTCTTATGCTTCTAGAGCTCGTCTTTTGTATCGCCAGCTTTGCTGTCGTCCTCCTTCTTGGCCTCGCCGCCTTCCGACTTCTTTTTGGCTTCCTCCTCCTCTTTGCGCTTCTTCTCCTCTTCTTCAGCCTTCTTCCTGTCCTCCTCGTCCTGCTTCTCCTTCATCTTCTTCTCGCCTTCGACGGTCTTCTTGAAGGTCTCATCGGCGAAGGCCCTGGCCTCGGCCGGGTCGTCGCCAACGAAGACGTTGTCGAAGATGGAGCCGGACTTCACCTGCCACAGGTCGAAGCCGATGGCGCCGATGTCGGTGTACTTGTACAGCTCGGGGTCCGGCGAGTAGTCCGGGTTGTCAATCTCCGGGTGGATCCACTTGCCCTTGTAGGCCGGGTTGTCAATCTGCTTGGGCTTCCATTCGCCCTTGTAGTCCGGGTTGTCAATCATCGGCGGCTCCCATTCTCCGTCCATCTCGTCGTCCCAATCGTCGGGCTTCTTGGCCTTGGGATCCGGGATGGTCTTGGGCTTGTCCCAGTCCTCCGGCTTCTTGTCGTTCGGGTCGTCAATTTTCTCGCGCTCGTCCCAGTCGTCTGGCTTCTTGGCGGCCGGATCCTTGATCTTCTTGGGTGGCAGGAAGTCCCAGTCGGCCTCGAGTTCGCCGCCTTCAGCTCGCTCGTTGTCAATCAGCACCTCGTACGTGTTGTCAGGCTTCACAATCAGGGTGTACAGGTGGCTCAGCTCGTCATCTTTGCAGCGAATCTCCTTCTTGGTGAGCAAATTCTTGCCCTTGTAGTTGAAGATGACGTGCACCTTCTTAGTGCCAGGACCGCAAATATCCGGGCCGAACATGATTTTGTAGGGCGAGTCGCCGTGGAAGTTCTTCTGATCGATGTCACTGCCAAGAAGCTTCACGTAGCCGCCGCCGCAGTCGATGTTTTGCTCGTGTTTCACCTGAGGTAATTTATGTTCAAAATATATTAATCACAGTAAAAGCTATCGCCTACTAACGAGTAGCAAGTAACGAGTTTGATGCTTTTTATTTAAGCTCGTTTTAGCAGATGGGGACTAGCTAACCTGAAATTGAATGACCAGCGGTTTGCCCTGGTTTGAGAAGGGCTTGTCAAATTTGGCGCTGATGTCGTAGAACTTGGCGTCCTGGGTAGTTTTGATGCCCCTGTCCTTCTGGGCGTCGTTGTAGAACTTTCCAGCGCTCCAGTCCCACTTGCCTTGGTCGGCGCCTTTGTAGGTGGACTCAACCCAGCGATCACGCCATGACTCTGCGGGTAAAGTGGAGTCCACTGAGTTTAGTCAAATAGCTAAAGTTTTAACCTGGTTAATGTATTTATCCAAGGCACATTTATCTAATGAATATTAAAAAATTAGTTTTTTTTATTTGAAACTTGAAAATAAAATTAAAAGAAATAAAAACAATTCAATTTACTTTACTAAAAAGGCAGTGATAAATTTTATGAAATAAAAGAACAAACCTAAATTACATTCAAGACAAGACATAAAATATGTAATGAAACTACTATGCTAACATTAATGAATTTTTTGCTGCAGCTGTATATTGCACATTATATTTTTTATGCAGAGATAAATGAGTTGTCTAAGAAAAAGTGTGTTTTAGCAAAGAGTTTTCTCCATTAAAATTAATGTTAAAAGTCTGACAATAAAAACTTTTGAAGTATCTTCTAGCTATTAGCTGTGCTGTTTCAATGATGAATCATTTTTTTTTCATTTTCTTCAGTCTTAAAAAGCCTATTCATTAAATTTGTCTCTTTAACTCCCGTTGGTATTCAGTATCCTAAAATTACAGTGCTGGGCAAGTTAATCAATTTTTTTAACTCGTTAAAAGTTAAAAAGTTAATTTAATTGCTCCAAAAAAATTAACTGTAACTAGTTAATTATTTAACTTTTGCCCAAAATTTAACTTCTGAAAAGTTAAAAGTTAAAGTTAATAATTCCCTAACGGAAAAAGTGACATTTTCCCGGACATGTGTTCGGCGTGTTTTTTAAATTTCAGGTCGGCGCGGCGCGGCTGTGGCCAGGTCGCGGCGCCCTGGGGAGCTTGTCGGGGAATACTCCCCTGGGAATTAGACCGGGGACCCCGGGGAGAAAAAAAGCATTTTTAACTAAATTTTTGCCATTCAAATAAGAAAATCATTCACAGAAAGCTGATTGAAACTCTGTCTATGCTTTTTTACCGCAAAACTGCTTATTTCAATGTATTACTTCAAACACAACACACGTTTGAATGGGGGGGGGTTCATAAGACCGAAATTTCACAACGCCGAAACACCATACTTCACAAGACCGAAACTTCATAAGACCGAAATTTCACATCGTAGAAAACCTTACAATAAGGATTGTATTGCATGCAGAATTTTCGGCGTTGTGAAATTTCGGTCTTATGAAATTAGCGACCCGTTTGAATGTTTTTTTTCACTATGAGTCTTTCAATCAAGCAAATTGAACGTACAAGCGTAGAAACCCATCAGGAAAAAGAAGCCTTACTGACTATTGTGTTGGTCTGCATTGACGGCTTGACGCATTTGACGCAGGCACAGCGCCATATCCTGCGTCAGTCACTGACACATAGGGGGGTGTCATACAATAACAAAATACTCCGTATTAGACAGGACAAAATGGTGATTTACATGTATCTGCAAGAAATTAAAATTCCGATTACAAAAACAGTCTCATTCATTAATTATCCTCCCACGAGTGCAGCTGCTGAGTATGCATTTTCCGCCTCCGGAGTCTGGACCCTTTCTGATAAAGGTGCGCGCACGATTTGGTGATGCCATATTGTCAAATACAGTTTTAAACAAACATTGCTTAAAGTTTTTACCCTTGCGCCTTGAACATGTAGTCCATCCAAAGCTTTAATCAAAGTTTAAAAAATGCCACTTAGTGACTTATAAAGATCTAAGTTATCTGCCGTTTTTTACTTATTTTTTTCCCCGGGGTCCCCGGGGAATGACAGTAAATTCCCCGGGTCCCCGATAAGAAAATTCCCCGGGGAATCGACATCCCTATGTACAACGATAACTTCTAGTAGTCCTTGGGTAGAATATCAATAGATAATAGTTGAAGATTCCAGAATCTTCCGAATATTCTATACATTATAACTTGTAACTGAAATAATATACATGTAATAGTAGTTTGTGACGCGTTAAATAATGCTTAGAAAGGCGAAGTTATTTTATGTATGTATTAATTTTACTTTTTAATGGCATACAAGCTGTTGAAACCCGCGGATTTTGAACCCGGGGAACTCCATTTCCCGGAATTATTAACTTTTGTCATTTAACTTTAACTTCAGAAATAAATTAACGATTTTTGTTAACTAGTTAATACATAAAAAATTTAACGAAAATTTAACGATTTTTAAAAAAATTTAACTAGTTAATTAACTAGTTAAACAATTAACTAGTTAACGCCCAGCACTGTAAAATTAGTCATTGGTATTCATCATCCTAAAATTTTGACAGATTGTAATATATATAGACACGAAACGAAACTCACCATCCAGAAACTCTTCTTTGAAGTAAACTTCGCAAAATGCAAATGGCAGGAGGGCCGCAAGTACAAAAAACCACTTGATCATTATATTACTAGCGTATTATAAAATATTACTGCTGTAGAAGTTAAGATACTTGTATAAAAACTGTGAAAATAACTGTTTAGTAAATACAGTTGTCGAACCCGAAAACCTGATAACTATGGTACGAGCTACTATGTCGCTGAAAAACCTACTTTTAAATTCAGAAGGGAAGCGTGTTACAGCTTGGCATCCTATGATTGGTCTTGTTAAAGTTGAAAAAAGAAAATAATTAAAAACTAAAACTAAGAAGTTTTAAGAAATATTTTTGATATGAAAATTTTAACGCTTCAGTTCACTTTTAAGAAGTAATTTAAACTTATGATTTGTTTATCTATTGTACATAATTACGCACTTATCTATACACACTGCAGTTGACTTCATATGAGTAATAGTAAATGAAACAAGGACCACTGTATTTTAGTGAATGGTAATGTAAAACAATCCGTGAATTTATAAGTAATTGTGCTCTTCTCATTTTTTACTATTTTGTCAATTATACATGCAAACTAAGTGCAGTATCTCAGAATACCCTATTTTGAAGTTCTACATGAAAATACATCGATAGCACCCGGCCGTGATTTGTTTGGTAACAGTTTGACTTGCGACTTCAAAATGATCCATCATAAATGCAACATTATCTTGTTCTTAGAAGCGACGAACAGAACAAGTTTTGAAACAAAACATACTTGTAATTTACTGATAGCTGCTTGCGATACCAAAGGTCTACCACACATGTGATGGCTTTATAAATAAGAAGTAATAAGTTATTGCAGACTAAAAATTTAAATAGATTTAGTGTGTTGTTGAACTTTTATTTACAGTATGTATGACAGACTTTAGAAGATTTGCTGCATGTATTTTCACGCAAAGACGAACTACATTCTCAAATTCATTTCTTAACCGACAGCATGCAACTCGAACTACTAGCTACATACAAGCGTACAGCTGTCTGTACTTTAATTTGACATGTCAATCTAAATGCACAATATCTTTAGGGCTTTGAATTCCGAGTCAAATGTGGAGCTTTCTGAAAAATTCAGAATAAAGAGATAAAAACAATTTTCATGCATAACTGACATAAATCCGTAAAATTAAATTCGTTAAACCATGGAGCAACAGAACACTGCAAATCCTTTGAAGATCCTTGAAATTTTGTTTGTTTATTGAAACAAACACAGAGAACTATTTAGCATACAAACACGCGTTGATTCAAAATTATTGTACTATAAATTAAATTATACTATAAATTATATATTAGTACGAGCTAGATTCACAAATACTTGCTCAAGTATTTAAATTATGTTTAAACGCTTTTAATAAATCTCTACATGTCATTGGATTTCAAATTGTACGCACGTACATTAGAGCCGTTAGAGGCTAAGCAAATTAACAATATAGCTAACTATATAAATATGCGTGCTAGATAGTTGAGATTGAAAACAATATTATCACAGAACAAAAGCTAATAAATGATGTTCCAAATCGAATAGTTCTTTAACAATCAATTAGCGGAATTTGAAACTAGCTAGTAAAGAGCATCACTGCATTAGATTGCCATCGTTAGCGGCAAAGAAAGCGCCAGATAGGGGAGAATAGAGTGCCAAGTGTTGCTGCTCCGGCTGGTCGAATGATTCTAAGAAAATGATCTGCTGCTGATGTTGTTGTTGCTGTTGCTGCTGCTGCTGCAGAAGAAATCCGTCCGATATGACGTCATCGTGCAGACAGCCGTTGGCTATGCTAATCAGAGCGTCTCCTAGAGGAGAATTCGGGCAATGCGTTGTCGGAAGAGACGACGGCGGCGGCGGAACATGCGGCTGTGTGGGCGGCGTAGGCGTAGGCGTAGGCTCTTCCGTACGAGGGCCTTCTGTCGCAACGGTCGCTTTTTTACGCGGTCGCCGACCGACTTTACATGGCTTCGATTGCTTTTGCTGCTGCTCTTGCTGTTGTTGCTGCTTCTGCTGTTGCTGTTCTTCCTTTCTTTGATGCTGTTTAATATGCAGAGCCAGTTTGTCGCGCCTGTTATAAGCCCGGCCGCACAGGTGGCACAGGTGAGGCCGCCGGTCGGAGTGCACGCACTCCAGATGCAGTTTTAGCTTGTCGGCCCGGTGGAACAGGCGGCCGCACTGCGGACAGTCCAGCTGGCGATCCCGGTTGTGCGACCTGGCGTGCCGGTTCAACCGGTACTGGGTTGGGAACGTGCGCCCGCAGGACTCGCATAGGAATGTCAGGCTGCCTTCGTGCACCTTGGTTGTGGTGGGAAAGGATCTTTGGGATTTTTTCTTTTCGAAAGTGAATAGCTGGGCTGAATATCCACAAGATCAGGAACAGGGATATCTACATTAGTGACCAGTCAGTCTGGGATTTCGTTAGATTTAAGGTATCCCAATATGGGATTAATCCTTATATCTAGGGATGGGTCATTGTTAGGCATCCCAATCTGGGATTAATCCTTATATCTAGGGATGGGTCATTGTTAGGCATCCCAATTTTGGATCAATATATTTTTTTAATGCAGGGATTGTTGTTTATTTATACATGTTCCCGGCAAGTAATAAAAATTCCTCCACAAGTACAATATCTCAAATTAATGTTACAAATCTTGTACTCACAGAAGCCACGTGCTCGTGAAACTCGCGATCGCTGTGAAACAGCCTGCCGCACTGCTCACAGGTGAGCTCGCCCTTGTGAAAGCGAGCGTGCATAGCCAGCGAATGCGGAAACTTGAAGCCGCGGCCGCACTGGCCGCACTGGTAGGGCCGCTCGGCGGGATGGTCGACGGCCACGTGCCTGGCGAATGCCGTCTTCTTAGCGAATCTGCGGCGGGAGAGAGGGGTGATGAAGCTTGGCTCATGGACGATTCTTTGAGAATGGTTCTCGGACGATTCTTTGAGAATGGCTCATGGACGATTGGGGATGGTTCATGGACTATTGGGAATAGTTCATGGACGATTCTTTGAGAATGGTTCACGGACGATTCTTTGAGAATGGCTCATGGACGATTGGGGATGGTTCATGGACGATTCGGGATAGTTTATGGACGATTCTTTCAGAATGGCTCATGGAAAAATAGGGATAGTTCATGGACGATTCCTCGATTGCTCAAGGATGATTGAGAATGGTTTATGAACGATTTTGGATGGTTCATGGACGATTCTTTGAGAATGGCTCATGGACGATTAGGGATGGTTCATGGACGATTCCTTGATTGCTCAAGGATTATTGAGAATGGTTTATGAACGATTTTGGATGGTTCATGGACGATTGGGGATGGCTCATGGACGATTGGGATGGCTCATGGACGATTGGGGATGGCTCATGGACAATTGGGGATGGCTCATGGACGATTGGGGATGGCTCGTGGACAATTGGGGATGGCTCATGGACGATTGGGGATGGCTCATGGACAATTGGGGATGGCTCATGGACGATTGGGGATGGCTCGTGGACAATTGGGGATGGCTCATGGACGATTGGGGATGGCTCGTGGACGATTGGGAATGTCTAATGGACAATTGGGGATATTTTATGGATGATTCAGGATAGTTTATGGACGATTCCTTGATGGCTTAAGGATGATTGGGAATAGTTTATGGATGTTTTTGGTTGGTTCATGGACGACTGTGAATGATTGTTTGTGGACTCTGCAGACTGAGCTTGATGTGCATTAAGACTTAGTATATACGTGTAGGATATTAACTCACTTCAGGTCGCAATAACGGCACTTGAATGGTTCCGGATCGGACACAATCACGCAGTCATCTCCGGGATTCGTTGGGCAATCCAGATTAATCAGCGACTGATCAGCGATAGCAACTTTACCAGCTGTAGTCGCGTCGTCAGTGTTGGAGGCGTGGAATGCTAACTTGTGCACCTGGTATGAGCGCTGGGATTTAAATAGTTTACAGCAGATTCGACAGGCCAACTTCGAAGCGGAGCTGGTTGCTTCCGTGTCAGCCGCAGGTGTTGCAGCTGCTGATTCTGATTGGTGCACAGCGAGACGATGTCGCATCAGGCTGTATCTGAGACGGAAATGCTTGCCGCAGCTGGTGCAAGAGTGCGGGCCGCGGCTCTTTGGCGTTACATGACCAACTGCAGTGCCTGTTGAAATGGCCAAGTTATCGTCTGGACAGGCGGGCTCTGAGGTGGAAGGGGGGGGGGTAGGGTAAGTGATTTGAGTGATCCAAGGATTAAGTGAATGAAGAGAAAAAAGTGACTCGAGGATTGAGTGAATGAAGAGAAACAAGTGACTCGAGGATTGAGTGAATGGGGAGAAACAAGTGACTCGAGAATTGAGTGAATGAAGAGAAACAAGTGACTCGAGAATTGAGTGAATGAAGAGAAACAAGTGACTCGAGGATTAAGTGAATGAAGAGAAACAAGTGACTCGAGGATTGAGTGAATGAAGAGAAACAAGTGACTTAAAGATTAAGTGAATGGAGAGAAACAAGTGACTCGAGGATTGAGTGAATGAAGAGAAACAAGTGACTCGAGGATTAAGTGAATGAAGAGAAACAAGTGACTTAAAGATTAAGTGAATGGAGAGAAACAAGTGACTCGAGGATTGAGTGAATGAAGAGAAACAAGTGACTCAAAGATTAAGTGAATGGAGAGAAACAAGTGACTCGAGGATTGAGTGAATGAAGAGAAACAAGTGACTCAAAGATTAAGTGAATGTAGAGAAACAAGTGACTCGAGGATTAAGTGAATGAAGAGAAACAAGTGACTCAATGATTGAGTGAATGATCTGAAGTGCTGAAAAAGAAGTGAATCAACGAACGGGTTAAAGATAAATTTTCACAAACCAGGGTTGTCCGAAGCAGTAGCAGCAGCCCCGTGACCCATGACAGTCACGTGTTCAGTCAGAACTGCAGCTTCGCTAGACAGAAAGCCGCAGTCTAAACAGCGATGCAGCTTCACCTCTGTGGGCGCCAATCCATGCCGCTGCATCACGTGATCCATATAAGCCGACAATTGCAGGGTGGCAAAACGGCAGTCGAAACAGATTAACAAATTCGATGCTGACAATTGGCTGTCTGGCTGATTGGTAATAATTGTGTCGCTCTCTGCAGCTGGAGCCTGAGCAGCAGAAGAAGATGGTCGGCCTTGCTTGCGGCGTCTCTGCTTTTGGTGCTGTGGTTCATTCTTAGTGGCGTCTGGTTGAGCTGCTTGGGTTAACTCTTCTTCTTGCAGGTGTTGATGCTGCTGCGGCTGACTGGCTATTCTATTTGATCTTCGTTGGCGTGTTAGCATAACAATAGATGAAGATTCCAGACTCCCATTCTCATATCCATTGTCTGGCATTGAAACTGCCTTGAGCTGCACAGATATCAGAGAGTTGGAAAATTTTATTTTTATTGACAATTTAAATTCTCTTTAAAACATTTATATACAGGACATTTTGATTAACATGAAAAAAAATTGCAAGCATAATTATTCAGAAATAAAATAAAAATTTGATGTATTTTTTAAATAGTTCAGATTTACATGCAGTTGCACAATAAACTGAATTATTTAATATCAGAAGGAAAAGCATTAGCCTCAAGTCACATTGCAGCAATGACAAACTACATTTTAGATATAGAACCAACTAAAAAACTGTTTGTCACCTACCCTACAACCTAGATTTGGCTCTGTGTAGCTCCAAAACTGACCAAGATGCTCATAGGATGATAGTTTCAATTCAGTTATTGAGTAAAATTCTGTATTTTATTCTTGAATAAAAAAGGCATCAAATATATACAAAACATATTGTCTAGGACTCTAGTTATATAGACTTTAAAAGCAATATTTTTCAATCTAACTCTCTTTTTGCATTTCAACAGCTAAGCCTAGTTGCTAAAGCTTTTTGAATAACTTTTATATTCAAATCAAATTGATTAAATTGGTTTGAATTAGACTGAAAATACAAGACACCTAAATATTAAATACACACATTAGAGAGCATTAGAGCTTGAATAGATTAAAACAGATGGATAAAATTTGATAGGGCAAGAATTGTCCGCTTCTTACAGAAAAAGATAAAGAACCTAAAGAAAACTACTTTCTTTTATGCTGCATAAATAATAAATATCAGGGCCTAAAAATCATATAAATGGCTCCTATAACTACCTTATATATCGAGGAGAAAAAGAGAAGAAAAAGGCATGTGGTTTTTAGGGCATTCATGGCATAAGACTTATAGGGGCCTATTCATTGGCTCAAAGGTGGAACTAGAAGATTAATTAAACATTGAAAGTAATTGCTATATAACTTTATATTATAATAATAATGATTGATTATACCTACCTACAATAGGCAGATATGCAACTGATAGCTTAGTAAACTCAGTTATAGGGCCCAATTATTATGCAACAATAGCAACATCTAAATGACTAAAGAATAATAATAGGCCTATATGACTAGGCGGACTTCTTCAAGTTTATGTTGATAAAATACTTCTGATTTTCCGATTTTTCTGAAACTTGCAGTGGACACTTATGGGGCACCAAAAATTTCAAAAATGCAAAAAAAACTGTAGAAAGTTACCTGTACGGTTGATGCAATCACGATTTACTCGATTCCCTATTCTCTTAATGAGGTTCGGTAAGCAAAAGTTTCTCCGAATACATTTTTGAAAGTGTATCCACTAGACTTTTAATATAATAGCACATGTGCTAGAAATTCATTAGGCCAATTAAAGATAAATATTAATATCTAAAAATTAATATGCAATTGTCTTTTACGTTCGATGATAATAGTTTTTCAATTTAGTTATAATGCATAGACACTGTTTGCTTTTTTTTAAATTGCCACGTCACGACCCGCTTGATCTGTGCACTTGCACTTTCACTGCACCCAGCCAAAGCTACGTTTGCAACTTCAAAGCACTTCGCACCTCTCAACCAATTACTGTACAAGGCTATACTACTAATTATATTGTATTATGGCTATAACAGCACCTGATTTCGGTAAGCAAATTCATATAGATAAAGTTATAGAATTTAACCAACTTCTGAATCTGAAATATGTTGACTCTTTTCTTGTGTCGTCTGATTCAGACAACCCCCCCCCCTATTAGGATTGGAATTTATCAACAGAATCTTGAATAGGTCTCCATGCCTCTATTCAAGTTTATGTTGATAAAATCAATCCCCATGAAAAATCTCCCCACCCTAAACCCTCCCCCATTCCCCATGCCCCAGTCATTGGTTTTAAGCTACAACCCCCCCATTAGGATTAGAATTTATAAACACAATCTTGAATAGGTCTCCATGCCTCTATTTAAGTTTATGTTGATAAAATCAATCCCCATGAAGAATCTCCCTACCCTAAACCCCCCTTCCCCAATCCCCGACCCCATGCCCCAGTCGTTGGTTTTAAGCTACAACCCCCTCTCCTCCCCCCTATTAGGATTGGAATTTATCAACACAATCTTGAATAGGTCTCCATGCCTCTATTCAAGTTTATGTTGATAAATCAATCCCCATGAAGAATCTCCCCACCCTAGGCTAAAACCCCCTATTCCCTATGCCCCGGTGGTTGGTTTTAAGCTACATATAATTGGGTTAAAGCTACCAAAAAATGGAGCTCAAATTTGAAATCAGCACCATCAAAAACCCTTATAGAGACAAAATTATGATCTTATCAAAATTGCAACTATTTTATCAACATAAACTTGAAGAAGTAGAACTAGGCCTACTAGGCTATAGACATAGACATAAATAGTAACAACAAATCACTGTGAACTTGTCACCAGTGTCTAAACTTGCCACCGAAATGTCTCATCACAAATCTAATCTGACCAGTAACCATTTTGAACTTGAGTAGTCAAGTTGAGCTAGAGTAGGACTAGTTGTTGTTGTTGTTGACTATTATTAGACTAGATATAGTATAGAATTATAATAGGGCCTACACTATATTACTATAGAATTTATTTTTAAAAACAATCAGTAACCATAGTCAAGAAGGGGTCATAGCATAGCAAATGTACCATAAAAAAAATTGGGAGACAATCTGTGTGTAGCTTTATATGCCATTTTTGCATTGTTTCTGTGCCCCTAGGCCCTACACTACATCGGACTAAGTGGTGTTTAAATAGTAAAACTATATTGCCCCACGCCTAAGTGCAAGTGCACTTGATTTGTCAATTTTTTTAATGACAAATCAAGCTCTATGGCATCATAAGTTTGATTTTATAATGCATGACTCCTCGACGCCGACGGTGCAGCAGCAGCAGACCGCGCGCCGAGTTGTTACGAAGTCCTGGGATTTTAAATCGGTCCCGGAATTTCCGGGAAGTCTATCTGGATTAAAACGAACGGTTTCAACCCACTTCGGCGAAAGAATTTTCGGCGAAAGTCAATAACGGTGAAAAATATATTTCGCAATGACCATTTCGTCTAAAGCTGACCATTTCGGCGAAAGATTTGTTATAAGTTTCGCTGAAGAGTTATTGTTGTTTTAGAAGTTAGAAAGAAAAGCGACGAATTTTATTAAGACAAATTTTATCGTGACTTGTTTTTGTTCTGTCGCAGTTTAATTTAGTTGTTATATTAGATTACGGCGGGATTTCAAAGTACGATTTTAACAACATGTTTTCAACATTCGAACAAGCCGGCAGATTGAAAGCTAATTGCCTCGTGGATGACGCAAGGAAGAAAGCTGCAAAATGGACGCAGAGATGCAATTTTTTGCAACAAGAAGTGCAGCAAAATCCCATTCTAACGCTAAAGTCAATGGCTGAGAAGCTGGTTGGAAGCTTTCCTGACAAGCCGCATATGAGCCTTAAAACAATTGATCGAGTATGGATGGTTTGCTCTTTACGATCAAACTTGCTACAAAGGGAACGGATGTGCGCCAAAACACCAACCGAGTCGAAAGCCTCGACGCCAGAAGCGAATACGCTAACGAAGAGTTGACCTTTTTATATTTGATGGTTTCAATTTGTGACTTAAAATGTGCTTCATTAATGCCTGTTTTTATTCTTTCTGTAAAGAAAACTCAGACCGTTCCTTCTATTCCGGCTCATCGTTCCATATTGCATGACAAATCGAGTTGTCTATGGCTTGCTTTGCCCGAGTTAATTCAAACGCATGGCTATAGAATTCTATGCATGCCCGCTGTTACACATAGCACGACAAAAGCAATATAGTTGATTGCATGGGACTGATGTTTTCTTTCAGAAGGACGTGAAAATAGGGTACTCGTACTCATCAATCTATGCAAAATTTACCGTAATTTGAATGATTTAAGGCACGTCGTGGCTCGGGGCCCACTTATTCTTCCGCACCCTTTCTTCTTTTCCTGTGATTCCTGCACCCCCATGATGACTCATTATTTATCACCTGCACCCCCAGACACCAAACCCCACCGGTACATTTACCTCGTTTTTAAGGTAAAGGTCGTCCTGTCGTTAGTCATTAGTCGGCTGAAAAAAATCCGTAAAAAAATTTCCAGACGCTCTTCAAATACCTTACTTATACAAATATCGTAACTCGTTTTCAGCGATCGTGTAAAATTATTTAACCTTGTGATCGAACAAATGCTAAAGACATCGTATAATACTGGCAAAACAGCTAGGCTCCTTGCCTGAGCCAAATTTACTACTACTTACTACTACTACTACTACTCAGTAAAATTAATTAGCTTTTAAGGCTTGAGCCTTAAATTGGATGTAAAGCACTTTCAACATTTTAACATTTTACTACTTTTTACATTGCTCAACGCGAAAGTGCGGGCAGAATAGCTTAACATTTTAGGGAAAACCAAAAATTGGTGGTGGCACACTTACTCAGAATTCTAAATCATCATAATAAAAATTAAAATATAGAGTGTTCAAAATAGTTCGGAACAACTAAGACTTTAATGAGGGAGCCAGGGGCGTAGGGAGGCGGCCAGGGGCGTCGCCACCGGGAGGACAGCGGGGACGGACTTGTCAATTGCTTGTCAATTGACCCGTTGTGGAAATCAATAATTCTGCTTTTAGGGCAAACAAAATAGCTACGCTAAAATGAGTGTCTGCGACGCTAACATGATCGAGTGCCTGTAGTGCCAAAATGAGCACGTGCACTAATTCTCAAAATAATGTGTAGGAATTTAGTCATGTACATTTAAATGTAGAATTCTTGGCTTTGTCCCCCATCATGAAAATCCAGGTGACGCCCTGGAGAGGGATGGGGCCGGGTGTATCCCCTCAAAAAGCCTAAAAAAAATTTGAAGTCTGTTTCCGGTATATTTCTTTTTCCCTCCCTATAGGGGCGGCCTACGAGCAAATATCCGAAGATTTCTGCAGCTTACGCGCCTGAAGGGATCGAGCCTCGCGGGATCGGTGCAGGGTGCAGTACGTTATCTGCATGGTAGACCGCCAATGCAACTCTCCCACTGAGTTTGAATGTTTTTTTCTTGAGTGACGATGACCGCGCTGCTGTCTTGTCCTGCGTGATGGTCAAGATCGTGCACAATTTTTTGTCACAAGTGACAAAAATTTCAAAGTTTCGAAGTCAAACTTCGAAAGCATGACAGTTAATTATGACCCCCTATCTCCCCGCAAGTTTTTCCCTGCCTGTTACGTAATCCCCCCATCATAAATATTTTTTCTCCGCTGCGCCCCACCCCAATTTCTCGTCCAATGGCAGCGCGGCTGACGGGTGACGTCATCATCTCAGGGTTGCTTGATAACGGAGGCCAAGATCAGCAAGTCACGACCTTCAGTGTCACGCATCACGCTCACGTTATCACGTGACGCGTGATCTGTCAGGGCTGTAAAATATAAGAGCTCGTTTTGACCCCAGCAGCAACTTTCCAGCGTTCCACGCTCCGCCTTTCCCCTTCCGCGTTTAATACTGGACTTGTACGGTTCCGCTCTGCGTCCCCCCCATTCCCCTACTTCTTTTCCCACCCTTTGGAGCTGTAACTTTGCTTGGCAAACCTCCAGATGCATCTTGTCTGGATTTCATGGCCGTCTGTGACTGCAGCCGCCACCGGACTATCCAACGACTACTGCTACTGCGCCAAGCAGCCCGGCCATCGGCCGTGTTCTGTAAGGTATTTCTCTCTCTGTTGCGCTGCACTTGGGTATACATGTAGCTATAGTCAGCCGGTCCCTCCATTGCTCATCATTTTCTAATCTGTCAATCCTAACTTGTTGATTCCGTTTTAATAATTTACCGAGCGGTTAGGACCAAGTTTTAGGGCCAATAATTCAGGGCGGTAGCGATTCAACTCGTTTATTGCTTCTGTCGAGCTGTTGATTCATTTACAAAGAGTCGTGGTATGCAACGTGAATAGCTTGAGTGCGCCTGTCGCAGGGCATGATGGAATGGAAACTGGGGATCAGAGAGGAGGATCACCGAGAATGAACCAAATTTAACCAAATAATCCTAGCAGTAACAATTACTCGTACAGTAGAAGAGTAATTTCTCGTAATTTCTAAATAAGTCATCGTAGGATGCATGTGCACCACGAGAGAGCTCTGGGACCTGCACTTCCACATCCCCTGCTGCTGCATCGAACCCATGTAGGAGCTAAGGAAAGGCATTGAGATGACGTTACCTAATGCGAGCTACTATCCAACCTTGGGATCCTGGGGCTTAGGAGGGAATCCTAGTCTAAAACCGCTCACCAGCTAAAATATCTACCTATGCTAAAGTCCTCGTTTCCAGCACTGATCCTAGACTGTCCTTGTATGCCTCGCATAGAATCCCTTAATCGGCCATTTCTAGTACAGTTGGGGTCAAGAGTTTTTACCGGGTTCTCCTGCACAGGTGAGGTGACTGGTGGCGGCGGCGCCTCTGACGTGTACAGTGTACCTTCAAACAAACCCGGGCCCGCTGTCTAGACAATGCGATCTTGGTCGCAACGTCTGCAGCTACTGTACCGTCTAGAGGCTGCCACGAAGTCTAGGGCACGAGGCCTGGAGGCACAGACGTTTTCATGCAGCCCGGGTCACGTCATGAAGATACGTTACTATCAGATCTTCGAGTAAGAGGGGTATTACGTGTTAGTAGTACGCTCGCGTACTTTACTCAAGGACGACTTAAGTAACGTATATCGTATAACGTATAAAGTATAACGTATATATAACTTAAGTAGTCCTTGACTTTACTGCCAACTCCACGATAACTCGCGGAGAAGAATCCAAACAAGGACCACTAGCAGTCAAAACTAGTATATTGACTCTGGGGCAATCTTAGCGAGAGTCGAGACCCTCCGCAGGCGAAGACTTCAACTGGCGGGCCACACTATCTGTGCAACCGGTACAGGACATCCAGCCGCTCTCGATGCAGGGCCCCTGGCGCCAGAGCTACGGCTGGACACGCCGCTACGTGGATTGCCTTCTGGATGACGCTGGGGTGATCGGCCAGGCGCATCTGTTGCCGCTGAGGAAACTACTGTAATCCAACACCGTCCTTCGTGAAATGTACTGTCTTCTCCCGCGGTGTGCCTTGTTGTTGTACTCCCAGTGCTCAATTTTTTTAAAAATAAACAATTAATCCAGACTAACAAAAAGGTAAACTATTGAATTTCTCACTTGTTACATTTTTTGGAAAATCGCCATGTACAATAGAGTTAACAAAAATGGTGCATTTTCTCTATTTCCATTTTTTATCTAAAATAGATTCGCTAATCGTGCGTCACAATACCTCCAGATCTACATTTGCATTCACAACCATTCACCATGGCAGCAGCAAAGTAATGGTGATAAGCTGTGATAAATAATAAAGTTCAAGCGGTATATCATCTACAGTGGTAAATACAGTCGCTAAAGTATGAATTCGGACTTTTTATACCTTTATACTTTTAAAGTATACTTTATACTTTAGACTTTTTATGTATATATATATATATACATACGTTATAAAAATACAGAGGCGGGTAAAAACCTTGCCTTTCACCATCAAAGCCCATTGCGGAAAGAGGCCTCTCGGTAGATACCAGACGTCTTTCGGTATGGAATCTGGACAACTTGCCGCGAGCTATAATCGGCTGGTGAGCCAAGACGACACGGTGGTCTGCAAGCGTCACATTTGATGTCGGCAAAGATTCCAATGAGCTAGACTCGGAGAACTGGTTCACACCAAAGCGGCTGATCGGGTCACATCCCTACTGGATCGCTGGCAACCCCTGGAATGGCTTCAATCGCAATTTCTGCATCCAGTTCGTGCACGGAGGCTGCAGCAAAGACATCGGCTTCATGGAAATCGGCGACTTGTTCAAGGAGACTTTCGGCTAGGTGAGTCGAGGCCTCAAGGTTGCTCCACCGGTGCTGTGCGACTACAAGAGGTCGTTTGTTGAGTACAAAAAGAACAATGTGCACTTATGCTGATCGGTTCGTTGTTTACCTCAGTAAGCAATTTTTGTGCGTTTTTGTGTGTGACGTTGTGTGACTGACTAGCCCGACAACGTATTTTGTTGTTGTTGTTGTTGTTGTTGTTGTTGTTGTGTATATGGTAACCCTTCTGAGTTTAAAGTCTGAATTCGATGCTCTCCTCAATACACAGTTTTGGTCCTAAACAATTGTCAAAGCTTGAACTATGGTTGGCCGCGTCTGAAACTGCATGCTAGACTTCCTAAATGCAATAAAAAAATGCTATACTACGGGGCTGCATTAAGATCATGATATTTATCGTGCATCAAAGGACGCTGTCCAGTGTCCAATACGCGATCACGCAAACACGAATTTAATGCCTGGCTTGGTGGTGGCTTACCTATAGCTTAGTAAGCATCACTCAGCTTAGTGAATCTCTGTGGGAGCAACTATAGCAATCAACAAGAATTTTAGCCGCCAAAACTGATTAAGTTGAATGTTCGAACTCGAAACTAAATGTTAGTCCCCGTTTATTAGGAATTCTCCAAGTTGGAAAAGTCTAACACAAAATCCCATCGTTTGATCTGTGTGAAAATGCTTTTTTCCGGAATTATTCGCATCAGTTTTCTTTCTAAAAGTCTTGTTGGGCAAAAACTGGCGTTTTGCGTTAGTAGGGAGTGGTTGTAGTCTTAGATATTAGTAATAACAGACGCGAGATTTATTTCCGCACAATAAAAAAAGCAATTTTAGACTGCCACTTTATTATAACATAGCGCGTTCGCTATTAGGCAAAGCTTGGCATTGATTGATAGCTCAAGTCGGGGAGTTGGGATCACAGAACAAAAAATTGCGGAGCGCTCCGCCTCGCATCGCGATCGAGATGTGCAGAGGGGACACGTGCTGCAATAAAAAGGTTCTAATGTACACACGGAGCCAGCCAAGAGTTCTAAAAAAACGCCATCCCCATTGTCAAGTTTAGAGGTTCAGGTTGACGACTCTCCGTACAGCAGCAAGGCGCTAGCAGCAGTTCACGTTGCAGTCGCAGCAATCGTAGCAGCACATGCTGCACGGCGCACCGCACGGATCCGGACAGCACGGCTGGGGGCAGCACGACTGCGGTCCTAGTGGGCAGCACGGCGGAGGGCAGCACGGCGGGGGGCAGCACGGGTCCGGACAGCACGGCGGAGGGCAGCACGGTGGAGGACAGCACGGATCTGCATAGCACGGTGGAGGGCAGCACGGGTCTGGACAGCACGGCGGAGGGCAGCACGGGTCTGGACAGCACGGTGGAGGGCAGCAAGGCGGTGGTGGTGCACAAGAGTCGCCGCACGGCGGGAAGCCACCACCGAAGCCGCCACCGCCACCGCCGCCGCTTCCGCCGCAAGTACCGCACATCTTCTGTTGTTGCAACTTAGAACTCGAACACTTGGTTGCGAATGAAGTAGCGCTCTTGTTGCTGCGGGCTGCGGCTGCTCTGCTCTTGTTGCTCGGCTGAGTATTGCTGCTCGCTCGTCCTTGACTGATTCTACTTCTCTCCTTCTTGGGGGCATCTGTTCTTAACTTGCATTTTTTAATACAGGTCCAGATTTACTGCCCTAGACTACTCTTTAGTCTGCTGCATGCACTTTTAAGATACTGAGCCGAGCGGAAGGGCACGCTATGGCCATAGACGCTTTCAATTTCATTCGATCGTATTGAGTCTGCAAGCGACTTGTTTTCCATGTCAAGCTATTGACTGACTTATCGTACTAACAATTTCGTGCACTTTTTGTTTATTTCAAACGAATGCAAGACATCAACGAATGTTTGGCAATTGCTTAAATTTTTGTCGACTTGACGTAATTTAGGCACGCTGATCTGTTAAAGTTTCTGTCCGAATTCGAGCTGGAAATACGTGTACGTGTATCGCCTCTACAAGCGATGGTACACGTAATTCATCCCGGAGAATCCGATGTTTAATGGCTGTTTCTTTTGGGCGTTTTAGGACTGGTTGTCTTTTCAGTGGATGGGGCAGCTGATACGGAGTAGTAACCAACTCGTAACAAAGGAACAGTACGGTACGAGTAAGACAACCGAAATATCCACGATCGTGTATCAAAACATCGGTATCAAATCACCGTAGAGAAGGGACTGGCGTAGAGAAATCGGGACTCTCAAGTTCGCATCCTCTTTAATTAGTTTCCGTCTAAAAAGCTTCGTGCCTCTACCTATTTTAAGTAGCTTGAGCGCAAATTTAATACAAAATTAAACCCACTTTGTACAAATTAAAGCCTTAGATGAAGAACCCGAGGTCCTTGGCTCGAGCCTTAGATGAAGAACCCGAGGTCCTTGACTCGAGCCTTAGATGAAGAACCCGAGGTCCTTGACTCGAGCCTTAGATGAAGAACCCGAGGTCCTTGACTCGAGCCTTAGATGAAGAACCCGAGGTCCTTGACTCGAGCCTTAGATGAAGAACCCGAGGTCCTTGGCGTGAGAGTAGGACGCGTGTCCCCCCTCAGCCGCTCCCCCCTCTCTAAAAGAAAGGGCCCAGCAGCGTCAGGCAGAAGCATATTTCTATATTTCATAATAGATCAATCAGTCAATCTCAGATTTCCCTCGGGATGAACCGAAGCGCCTTACACAAAGAAGGAACAAAAGCAGTTGCTAATCAAGCCTACCTTTATCTTACCTTTCAAGCTGTTTCTACATGTAGTTAAGCCTTTGCGAAAAATGAAAATTTCACTATTGAATTCGAAATCACATTCCCATCTCAATACGAGAATATAGTCTTGTGACAGAGGTCAGCCAAGGTGACGCGGCAAAGAGGTCTCGAAAGGGACTCACGCACATGGCTGCAGTGTTATCAGGAGCGATAAATCGAGACGATCGTGAGGCGGGGAGGGAGGGCAGGGGGTTGAAGTTATTTGCATAATTCTTGAGTCAAGCTAAGACTCAAATATATAACATCCTATGCGCAGCTACTGAATAATATTGCTACAGTCTGGGAGACCGACAGGCTTCGTCAGGATTTCGTCTTTCAACAAAATTCCTGTTTATTAGATTACGAATCTGCTTCGTTTGTATTCGTTGGTTCATTCGTTTGCTTTTTTGCATTGCATTGCGTGCGCGCTAGTGAGGCAGCCTTAGTCAGGCAAGATGCGTGATTGCTAGGACTGATGATACATATTGGTGCACAGGGACTCGCTTCTTGTTCCGCTGTTAACCGCTGGTCCTTCAGGTGTCTGCCCCTCCCCCTCTGAGGGCCTTCAGGGTGTCTGCCCCTTCCCCTCTGAGGGCCTTCAGCGTGTCTGCCCCTCCCCTCTGAGGGCCTTCAGGGTGTCTGCCCCTTCCCCTCTGAGGGCCTTCAGGTGTCTGCCCCTTCCCCTCTGAGGGCCTTCAGGTGTCTGCCCCTCCCCCTCTGAGGGCCTTCAGGGTGTCTGCCCCTCCCCTCTGAGGGCCTTCAGGGTGTCTGCCCCTTCCCCTCTGAGGGCCTTCAGCGTGTCTGCCCCTCCCCCTCTGAGGGCCTTCAGGGTGTCTGCCCCTTCCCCTCTGAGGGCCTTCAGGCGTGTCTGCCCCTTCCCCTCTGAGGGCCTTCAGGGTGTCTGCCCCTTCCCCCTCTGAGGCCTTCAGGGTGTCTGCCCCTTCCCCTCTGAGGGCCTTCAGGTGTCTGCCCCTTCCCCTCTGAGGGCCTTCAGGTGTCTGCCCCTCCCCCTCTGAGGGCCTTCAGGGTGTCTGCCCCTTCCCCTCTGAGGGCCTTCAGGTGTCTGCCCCTTCCCCTCTGAGGGCCTTCAGGTGTCTGCCCCTCCCCTCTGAGGGCCTTCAGGGTGTCTGCCCCTCCCTCTGAGGGCCTTCAGGGTGTCTGCCCCTTCCCCTCTGAGGGCCTTCAGCGTGTCTGCCCCTCCCCTCTGAGGGCCTTCAGGGTGTCTGCCCCTTCCCTCTGAGGGCCTTCAGCGTGTCTGCCCCTTCCCCTCTGAGGGCCTTCAGGGTGTCTGCCCCTCCCCTCTGAGGGCCTTCAGGGTGTCTGCCCCTTCCCCTCTGAGGGCCTTCAGGGTGTCTGCCCCTTCCCCTCTGAGGGCCTTCAGGGTGTCTGCCCCTTCCCCTCTGAGGGCCTTCAGGGTGTCTGCCCCTTCCCCTGTGAGGGCCTTCAGGGTGTCTGCCCCTTCCCCTCTGAGGGCCTTCAGGGTGTCTGCCCTTCCCCTCTGAGGCCTTAGGGTGTCTGCCCCTTCCCTGTGAGGGCCTTCAGGGTTCTGCCCCTTCCCCTCTGAGGAGGGTGTCTGCCCCTTCCCTCTGAGGGCCTTCAGGGTGTCTGCCCCTCCCCTCTGAGGGCCTTCAGGGTGTCTGCCCCTTCCCCTCTGAGGGCCTTCAGCGTGTCTGCCCCTTCCCCCTGTGAGGGCCTTCAGGGTGTCTGCCCCTTCCCCTGTGAGGGCCTTCAGGGTTTCTGCCCCTTCCCTCTCTGAGGTCCTTAAGGGTGTCTGCCCCTTCCTCTCTGAGGGCCTTCAGGGTGTCTGCTCTGTGTCTTTGGTA
The DNA here is from genome assembly GCA_002269645.1 of Macrostomum lignano. Classification (NCBI taxonomy): domain Eukaryota; kingdom Metazoa; phylum Platyhelminthes; family Macrostomidae; genus Macrostomum; species Macrostomum lignano. The sequence goes on along the minus strand of NIVC01001824.1, from coordinate 249,340 downwards.
CACAGTGTATTTGGTGGACAGGATTCTCTTGGTAAATCTTTATCTGTTGTAAATGTCGATTTGTATCATACAAAAAATTTAGATCAATGTGAAAACCTATATTTACATAGTATTTAGTCTCTTGACGCACACACACTCTCTTCTATAATCCCAGAGAGTATTTTGAAGCTAATAAAACCCCTTCAGAAAAGCCTAGGCGCTTTTGATCATTATTCGGCAGACGAAATTTTTGAGCTCCCACTGATTTTGGGAGGATAGAGGAGATGAGAAGATCTTAAAGCCCTTCTCCTCCTTCAGCAGCTTATGATAGGGGCTTGCGCACATTTGCCGGTCCCTCCTGAAAGTCAATTTTGGGCCGGAGAAAAAACTGGGGTTGGCGGGTAGTTCAGTCGGTGCGACCGTGCGATGCCATTGGCTCTCAGAGCCCCCCCTCCCCTCTGCAGCCGTGCAAGTGGCTTTTTTAGGATTTATTTTATCAACCCGCCGGCCATCCATCCTTCCCCAACAACATACCCTATAATTCCTTCTCAGGCAGCGTACTTACAGTGTTTTACTTAGAAGGTCTCTTCGAAAGCGCAGGAAGCCTCTTATCGAAGCTCAAATTCGACTCTTTTTTAAAAGCGGGGAAAAGCAACGCGGAAGTGGAGAGACTGAAAGCGAGAATAACCCCCTTCCCCCTGATCCTGTGATAACCCTCCTCGCTTTATTTTAAGAAGTCAAACAGAAATATTAAATTCGCTTTAAACCCCGGCGGAAAGTTGCTAGCAAATAATTGAGCTCCGACACACCTGCTGAGCTGATGTTGCTACTTGATTCAATTAGCGGTGAGTTGGAGTTTCTTTGCTTTGATTTTAGCCGATTCCGGCAGGTGGTGAGCCTTCCCTTTTGATTTCTTTGATCTCCCTGCTGATAAAACCTGCAGGACGGGAAATATTTTGATTTGCCAAAGTTTGGGATTTTTTTAATTTTTCCGGATTGGTGTCGCTAGCAGTCTACCTGTTCGTGCGTACTGTCATGAGTCTGTCTGTCTGTCTGTCATGAGTCTGTCTGTCTGTCTGTCTGTCTGTCTGTCTGTCTGTCTGTCTGTCTGTCTGTCTGTCTGTCTGTCTGTCTGTCTGTCTGTCTGTCTGTCTGTCTGTCTGTCTGTCTGTCTGTCTCTGTCTGTCTGTCTGTCTGTCTGTCTGTCTGTCTTTCGGTCGATCCGTCTGTCTGTCTGTCTGTCTGTCTGTCTGTCTGTCTGTCTGTCTGTCTGTCTGCCTGTCTGTTTGTGTCTGTCTGTCTGTCTGTCTGTCTGTCTGTCATGAGTCTGTCTGTCTGTCTGTCTGTCTGTCTGTCTGTCTGTCTGTCTGTCTGTCTGTCTGTCTGTCTGTCTGTCTGTCTGTCTGTCTGTCTGTCTGTCTGTCTGTCTGTCTGTCTGTCTGTCTGTCTGTCTGTCTGTCTGTCTGTCTGTCTGTCTGTCTGTCTGTCTGTCTGTCTCTGTCTGTCTGTCTGTCTGTCTGTCTTTCGGTCGATCCGTCTGTCTGTCTGTCTGTCTGTCTGTCTGTCTGTCTGTCTGTCTGTCTGTCTGTCTGTCTGTCTGTCTGTCTGTCTGTCTGCCTGTCTGTTTGTGTCTGTCTGTCTGTCTGTCTGTCTGTCTGTCTGTCTGTCTGTCTGTCTGTCTGTCTGTCCGTCTGTCTGTCTTAGTGCCTGTCTGTCAGTTTTTCTGTCAATCTGCATTCCAGCCGGCGCCCCTGTCTGCCTATCAGTCTGTCTGCCAGGATAAGGATTTTAGACTCCTAATTAGGCATTTTCAAATAATAAGCCAGTCGGCTATAGGATTCCCAGACAAGCCGCAGCCAAATCACGCCTGTCTCGTTTTTTTCCAATGCCAAGTCGGGGACGCCCAACTCCCGTGCGCAAGGACTGCTAGCTGCATAGTGTTTAGCGGTCCTTGGCTCCATGCGTCTGTTCAGCCACAAAATGGCGCCGTATTAGCTGTTTCAGGCGGTCCGTCACAAACGCGCTGAAGTCCCCCTGTCCCTAACAGGTGGTGACTGCCAAAAATCATATTCCACTGTTGAAAATCCTATAGGGGGGGGGGGTTGGGGGTAAATGATTGACAAAGCTAGAAAAAAATGGTCGTATTGCAATCCTAACCTAACTGTGTAGTAAATTTCTGAGCACTTTTTTTGAGCATTGCTCGAGCATTGCCTTCGGTTATGTAGACTGTAGGACTGTAAATGAAGGATTTTTGCAAATTTTCAAGCCTTTGTAAGCCCCGTGTCTCTAACGATTGTTTCTGTCTGTAGACTGTTTCTGTAGACTGCTTCTGTAGACTGTTTCTGTAGACTATATCTGTAGACTATCTGTAGACTGTTTCTGTAGACTGTTTCTGTAGACTGTTTCTGTCTGTAGACTGTTTCTGTAGACTGTTTCTGTAGACTGTTTCTGTAGACTGTTTCTGTAGACTATATCTGTAGACTATCTGTAGACTGTTTCTGTAGACTGTTTCTGTAGACTATGGGCCCGTTCTATAAAGCCATCGTAAGATAAGATCGATCTTAGCTCCTATCTCCGCAGTGTAAAAGTTCTGACGTACGATCGAACTTACGCTACGACAGCTTTATAGTACGACCCCTATATCTGTAGACTATCTGTAGACTGTTTCAGTAGACTATATCTGTAGCCAGGGGTCAGCAAACGTCAAGGGCCGGATAAATAATTCAGCTCATCGCTATGGGCCAGATAAGAAAGGAGAAAAATAAGAGAGAATAGAAGATTAGAGATAAAAGAGAGGAGAGACGAGAGATGAGATCAGAGAAGAGATAAGAAGAAGAGGTGAGAGAAGGGAGAGGAAAGAAGAGAGTAGTAGAGGAGAGGAGAGGAGAGGAGAGGAGAAGAGAGGAGAGGAGAGGAGAGGAGAGGGGAGAGGGGTGAGGGAGAGGGGAGAGAGAAGATCGAGAGAGAGAGAGAGAGAGAGAGAGAGAGAGACAGAGAGAGAGAGAGAGAGAGAGAGAGAGAGAGAGAGAGAGAGAGAGAGAGAGAGAGAGAGAGAGAGAGAGAGAGAGAGAGAGAGAGAGAGAGAGAGAGAGAGAGAGAGAGAGAGAGAGAGAGAGAGAGAGAGAGAGAGAGAGAGAGAGAGAGAGAGAGAGAGAGAGAGAGAGAGAGAGAAGATGAAGAGAGAAGAGGAAAGAGAAGACAACTGAGAAGAGACAAACATATTGCGGATCGGATTGCTATTGTGAAGTTTCAAAGGATCCAAGGGCCGGATAGAGAGGCCTTGCGGGCCGCCGGAGACTGTTTCTGTCTGTTTCTGTCTGTAGACTGTTTCTGTGGACTGTCTCTGTAGACTATATCTGTAAGACTGGTTCTGTATAGACAGTTTCTGCAGACTGTTTCAATAGGCCAAGCCATTTCTATCAAAGGAAGCGTCAGATAGAGCAGTCAGAAAGACTCAAACAGGAGAACCAAAGAGGAAAGCCGAGTGTGTGCAATGAAACGACTTGAGCTGAGCAGAGCCGAATACATCAAGACCCAAAAAACTGAGTTAGCTCTTTAGTCGAAAAGTTTAGCTCATCTCTGCAGAGTCGCCTATAGAGCGCTTAATTATTTTCATGGAAATCCAATGACGGACTTCCCTAATTCCGAGCTCGCAAGGGCTTGGTGTCCATGCAGCCCTCATGCTCTGCTCCGCTTTCACCGCCATCCAAATTCCAATGGTCCGGTTCATCTGGGCCTCTATAGCTGAAAATTGAGTTAAGTGGCAAATTAGGGCAGCAAGAAAGGGAAAGGAGAGACAGAGAGATGAAGAGGAATAGAAGCTGGGATCTTCTAACTGCAGCTCCCGGGAGATGTGAAGCCACTCTCCCTGCAGACTTCACGCAGTCGGTACAACTTTGAAAGCATGAGTAGCAGTTTGTTGCTTCTAGCTCGTATGGACTGCCTCATCTGTGGCTAAAATTTCTGCTTTTAGCTGAAACACTTCATTACTACAAGCTTAATATGCGGGCAAACTAAAATTATATTATGCATGTGAGTCTGCCTGAAACACATCTTAGGTATCGATGCATGAATCAACATCTTATGAGATACGCAGTTGACTTCTATTAGTACGTCTGTTCACGCTCACCTCAGTGTGTTCACATTCACCTCAGTGTGTTCACATTCACCTTAATCTGTTCACATTCACCTTAATCTGTTCACATTCACTTCAGTGTGTTCACGCTCACCTCAGTGTGTTCACATTCACTCAGTGTGTTCACATTCACCTCAGTGTGTTCACATTCACCTCAGTGTGTTCACATTCACCTCAGTGTGTTCACATTCACCTTAGTGTGTTTACATTCACCTCAGTGTGTTCACATTCACCTCAGTGTGTTTACATTCACCTTAGTGTGTTTACATTCACCTCAGTGTGTTCACATTCACCTCAGTGTGTTCACATTCACCTCAATCAGTTCAAATAGCACCTCAATCTGTTCACATTCACCTCAATCTGTTCACATTCACCTCAGTGTGTTCACATTCACCTCAGTTTGTTCACATACACCTCAATCAGTTCAAATAACACCTCAATCTGTTCAAATTCACCTCAATCTGTTCACATTTACCTCACTGTGTTCACATTCACCTTAGTGTGTTCACATTCACCTCAGTGTGTTCACATTCACCTTAGTGTGTTGACATTCACCTCAGTATGTTCACATTCACCTTAGTGTGTTCACATTCACCTCAGTGTGTTCATTATCACCTCAGTGTGTTCACATTCACCTCAGTGTGTTCACATACACCTCACTGTGTTCACATACACCTCACTGTGTTCACATACACCTCACTGTGTTCACATTCACTTCAGTCTACCAATATCCTGATACGCGCACACATGTAAATAGGCCAAATATAGACTAGGAAACGAATCTACCAAAAAGGTTAATTCAATGCGACATTCGATGTGACAACTGACGCGCAATGACCCCAAAACTGCTTGCTTGTTCCAAGACTCGCGCCGAACATAGAAAGACGGACGCCCCATGGACGCAAGCAGCGATCGAGAATTCCTACCTGGGATTTACTGCACCAATAGACACTATACCGCTGACATCCCGGTAGCAACTGCCCCGCCGCATCTCTCCGCGCAGTTTGCAGTTTTTTCTCGTCTTTTGAATTTCTTTTCACAAACTGCAAACTAACAGGGAGGCTTTATACAGGGTTTCTAATATCTTCCCTTGGGGCATTAATTAGCAAAAAGGTTGCTTTCTACCTGGACGGGGGGCTGCTTGGCTGTGCCCGGCTGCTAAGCAGATAGACAGTTTTTTCTGCCTGTTTTCCTCATCGCATTTTTTCTGTCTTTCGCATTTTTTGCCGCCGACGCTCCCAGCATCTTCAGATGAGACGACTTGAAGGAAGTTGCAGCCGAGGCTGAGGGAGAGATGCGGAAAAGCAGTTGTCACCTGCTTGTTTGGGACTGTCTATTGAATATTGGACAGATGAGGTTCAGGCTGTTACATTTGATGTGCGATCTGATTTGATCATCTCTTTGTTCGGTAATATACGGCCTCGTAGTTGCTATGGTTTCCAGCATTGTCAGGTGTCTCATAGATTTTTTCAGCAGGTCTTCTTGTAAATTTGGTCAGGCTTTTCTGTGAGCATAGGTCAGGATATTCTTCTTGAGTTGGTCAGGCTTTTCTGTGAGCATAGGTCAGGATATTCTTCTTGAGTTGGTCCGGCTTTTCTGTGAGCATAGGTCAGGATTCTTCTTGAGTTGGTCAGGCTTTTCTGTGAGCATAGGTCAGGATATTCTTCTTGAGTTGGTCAGGCTTTTCTGTGAGCATAGGTCAGGATATTCTTCTTGAGTTGGTCCGGCTTTTCTGTGAGCATAGGTCAGGATTCTTCTTGAGTTGGTCCGGCTTTTCTGTGAGCATAGGTCAGGATATTCTTCTTGAGTTGGTCCGGCTTTTCTGTGAGCATAGGTCAGGATATTCTTCTTGAGTTGGTCAGGCTTTTCTGTGAGCATAGGTCAGGATATTCTTCTTGAGTTGGTCCGGCTTTTCTGTGAGCATAGGTCAGGATATTCTTCTTGAGTTGGTCCGGCTTTTCTGTGAGCATAGGTCAGGATATTCTTCTTGAGTTGGTCCGGCTTTTCTGTGAGCATAGGTCAGGATATTCTTCTTGAGTTGGTCCGGCTTTTCTGTGAGCATAGGTCAGGATATTCTTCTTGAGTTGGTCCGGCTTTTCTGTGAGCATAGGTCAGGATGTTCTTCTTGAGTTGGTCAGGCTTTTCTGTGAGCATAGGTCAGGATATTCTTCTTGAGTTGGTCAGGCTTTTCTGTGAGCATAGGTCAGGATATTCTTCTTGAGTTGGTCCGGCTTTTCTGTGAGCATAGGTCAGGATATTCTTCTTGAGTTGGTCCGGCTTTTCTGTGAGCATAGGTCAGGATATTCTTCTTGAGTTGGTCCGGCTTTTCTGTGAGCATAGGTCAGGATATTCTTCTTGAGTTGGTCAGGCTTTTCTGTGAGCATAGGTCAGGATATTCTTCTTGAGTTGGTCAGGCTTTTCTGTGAGCATAGGTCAGGATATTCTTCTTGAGTTGGTCCGGCTTTTCTGTGAGCATAGGTCAGGATTCTTCTTGAGTTGGTCAGGCTTTTCTGTGAGCATAGGTCAGGATATTCTTCTTGAGTTGGTCAGGCTTTTCTGTGAGCATAGGTCAGGATATTCTTCTTGAGTTGGTCAGCTTTTCTGTGAGCATAGGTCAGGATTCTTCTTGAGTTGGTCAGGCTTTTCTGTGAGCATAGGTCAGGATTCTTCTTGAGTTGGTCGGCTTTTCTGTGAGCATAGGTCAGGATATTCTTCTTGAGTTGGTCCGGCTTTTCTGTGAGCATAGGTCAGGATATTCTTCTTGAGTTGGTCAGGCTTTTCTGTGAGCATAGGTCAGGATTCTTCTTGAGTTGGTCCGGCTTTTCTGTGAGCATAGGTCAGGATTCTTCTTGAGTTGGTCAGGCTTTTCTGTGAGCATAGGTCAGGATTCTTCTTGAGTTGGTCCGGCTTTTCTGTGAGCATAGGTCAGGATTCTTCTTGAGTTGGTCAGGCTTTTCTGTGAGCATAGGTCAGGATTCTTCTTGAGTTGGTCCGGCTTTTCTGTGAGCATAGGTCAGGATTCTTCTTGAGTTGGTCAGGCTTTTCTGTGAGCATAGGTCAGGATTCTTCTTGAGTTGGTCCGGCTTTTCTGTGAGCATAGGTCAGGATTCTTCTTGAGTTGGTCAGGCTTTTCTGTGAGCATAGGTCAGGATTCTTCTTGAGTTGGTCCGGCTTTTCTGTGAGCATAGGTCAGGATTCTTCTTGAGTTGGTCAGGCTTTTCTGTGAGCATAGGTCAGGATATTCTTCTTGAGTTGGTCCGGCTTTTCTGTGAGCATAGGTCAGGATTCTTCTTGAGTTGGTCAGGCTTTTCTGTGAGCATAGGTCAGGATTCTTCTTGAGTTGGTCCGGCTTTTCTGTGAGCATAGGTCAGGATTCTTCTTGAGTTGGTCAGGCTTTTCTGTGAGCATAGGTCAGGATTCTTCTTGAGTTGGTCAGGCTTTTCTGTGAGCATAGGTCAGGATTCTTCTTGAGTTGGTCAGGCTTTTCTGTGAGCATTGGTCAGGATTCTTCTTGAGTTGGTCCGGCTTTTCTGTGAGCATAGGTCAGGATATTCTTCTTGAGTTGGTCAGGCTTTTCTGTGAGCATTGGTCAGGATATTCTTCTTGAGTTGGTCCGGCTTTTCTGTGAGCATAGGTCAGGATTCTTCTTGAGTTGGTCAGGCTTTTCTGTGAGCATAGGTCAGGATTCTTCTTGAGTTGGTCAGGCTTTTCTGTGAGCATAGGTCAGGATATTCTTCTTGAGTTGGTCCGGCTTTTCTGTGAGCATAGGTCAGGATTCTTCTTGAGTTGGTCCGGCTTTTCTGTGAGCATAGGTCAGGATTCTTCTTGAGTTGGTCAGGCTTTTCTGTGAGCATAGGTCAGGATATTCTTCTTGAGTTGGTCCGGCTTTTCTGTGAGCATAGGTCAGGATTCTTCTTGAGTTGGTCAGGCTTTTCTGTGAGCATAGGTCAGGATTCTTCTTGAGTTGGTCAGGCTTTTCTGTGAGCATAGGTCAGGATATTCTTCTTGAGTTGGTCAGGCTTTTCTGTGAGCATAGGTCAGGATATTCTTCTTGAGTTGGTCCGGCTTTTCTGTGAGCATAGGTCAGGATTCTTCTTGAGTTGGTCAGGCTTTTCTGTGAGCATAGTCAGGATATTCTTCTTGAGTTGGTCAGGCTTTTCTGTGAGCATAGGTCAGGATATTCTTCTTGAGTTGGTCCGGCTTTTCTGTGAGCATAGGTCAGGATTCTTCTTGAGTTGGTCAGGCTTTTCTGTGAGCATAGGTCAGGATTCTTCTTGAGTTGGTCAGGCTTTTCTGTGAGCATAGGTCAGGATATTCTTCTTGAGTTGGTCAGGCTTTTCTGTGAGCATAGGTCAGGATATTCTTCTTGAGTTGGTCAGGCTTTTCTGTGAGCATAGGTCAGGATATTCTTCTTGAGTTGGTCCGGCTTTTCTGTGAGCATAGGTCAGGATTCTTCTTGAGTTGGTCAGGCTTTTCTGTGAGCATAGGTCAGGATTCTTCTTGAGTTGGTCAGGCTTTTCTGTGAGCATAGGTCAGGATTCTTCTTGAGTTGGTCAGGCTTTTCTGTGAGCATAGGTCAGGATATTCTTCTTGAGTTGGTCAGGCTTTTCTGTGAGCATAGGTCAGGATTCTTCTTGAGTTGGTCCGGCTTTTCTGTGAGCATAGGTCAGGATATTCTTCTTGAGTTGGTCCGGCTTTTCTGTGAGCATAGGTCAGGATTCTTCTTGAGTTGGTCAGGCTTTTCTGTGAGCATAGGTCAGGATATTCTTCTTGAGTTGGTCAGGCTTTTCTGTGAGCATAGGTCAGGATTCTTCTTGAGTTGGTCCGGCTTTTCTGTGAGCATAGGTCAGGATTCTTCTTGAGTTGGTCAGGCTTTTCTGTGAGCATAGGTCAGGATTCTTCTTGAGTTGGTCCGGCTTTTCTGTGAGCATAGGTCAGGATATTCTTCTTGAGTTGGTCCGGCTTTTCTGTGAGCATAGGTCAGGATATTCTTCTTGAGTTGGTCAGGCTTTTCTGTGAGCATAGGTCAGGATATTCTTCTTGAGTTGGTCAGGCTTTTCTGTGAGCATAGGTCAGGATTCTTCTTGAGTTGGTCAGGCTTTTCTGTGAGCATAGGTCAGGATATTCTTCTTGAGTTGGTCAGGCTTTTCTGTGAGCATAGGTCAGGATATTCTTCTTGAGTTGGTCAGGCTTTTCTGTGAGCATAGGTCAGGATTCTTCTTGAGTTGGTCAGGCTTTTCTGTGAGCATAGGTCAGGATTCTTCTTGAGTTGGTCCGGCTTTTCTGTGAGCATAGGTCAGGATATTCTTCTTGAGTTGGTCCGGCTTTTCTGTGAGCATAGGTCAGGATTCTTCTTGAGTTGGTCCGGCTTTTCTGTGAGCATAGGTCAGGATATTCTTCTTGAGTTGGTCCGGCTTTTCTGTGAGCATAGGTCAGGATATTCTTCTTGAGTTGGTCAGGCTTTTCTGTGAGCATAGGTCAGGATTCTTCTTGAGTTGGTCAGGCTTTTCTGTGAGCATAGGTCAGGATTCTTCTTGAGTTGGTCAGGCTTTTCTGTGAGCATAGGTCAGGATATTCTTCTTGAGTTGGTCAGGCTTTTCTGTGAGCATAGGTCAGGATATTCTTCTTGAGTTGGTCAGGCTTTTCTGTGAGCATAGGTCAGGATATTCTTCTTGAGTTGGTCCGGCTTTTCTGTGAGCATAGGTCAGGATTCTTCTTGAGTTGGTCAGGCTTTTCTGTGAGCATAGGTCAGGATATTCTTCTTGAGTTGGTCAGGCTTTTCTGTGAGCATAGGTCAGGATATTCTTCTTGAGTTGGTCAGGCTTTTCTGTGAGCATAGGTCAGGATTCTTCTTGAGTTGGTCAGGCTTTTCTGTGAGCATAGGTCAGGATTCTTCTTGAGTTGGTCCGGCTTTTCTGTGAGCATAGGTCAGGATATTCTTCTTGAGTTGGTCCGGCTTTTCTGTGAGCATAGGTCAGGATTCTTCTTGAGTTGGTCCGGCTTTTCTGTGAGCATAGGTCAGGATTCTTCTTGAGTTGGTCCGGCTTTTCTGTGAGCATAGGTCAGGATTCTTCTTGAGTTGGTCAGGCTTTTCTGTGAGCATAGGTCAGGATTCTTCTTGAGTTGGTCCGGCTTTTCTGTGAGCATAGGTCAGGATTCTTCTTGAGTTGGTCAGGCTTTTCTGTGAGCATAGGTCAGGATATTCTTCTTGAGTTGGTCCGGCTTTTCTGTGAGCATAGGTCAGGATTCTTCTTGAGTTGGTCCGGCTTTTCTGTGAGCATAGGTCAGGATTCTTCTTGAGTTGGTCCGGCTTTTCTGTGAGCATAGGTCAGGATTCTTCTTGAGTTGGTCAGGCTTTTCTGTGAGCATAGGTCAGGATTCTTCTTGAGTTGGTCCGGCTTTTCTGTGAGCATAGGTCAGGATTCTTCTTGAGTTGGTCAGGCTTTTCTGTGAGCATAGGTCAGGATTCTTCTTGAGTTGGTCCGGCTTTTCTGTGAGCATAGGTCAGGATTCTTCTTGAGTTGGTCAGGCTTTTCTGTGAGCATAGGTCAGGATATTCTTCTTGAGTTGGTCAGGCTTTTCTGTGAGCATAGGTCAGGATATTCTTCTTGAGTTGGTCAGGCTTTTCTGTGAGCATAGGTCAGGATTCTTCTTGAGTTGGTCAGGCTTTTCTGTGAGCATAGGTCAGGATTCTTCTTGAGTTGGTCCGGCTTTTCTGTGAGCATAGGTCAGGATTCTTCTTGAGTTGGTCAGGCTTTTCTGTGAGCATAGGTCAGGATTCTTCTTGAGTTGGTCAGGCTTTTCTGTGAGCATAGGTCAGGATTCTTCTTGAGTTGGTCAGGCTTTTCTGTGAGCATAGGTCAGGATTCTTCTTGAGTTGGTCCGGCTTTTCTGTGAGCATAGGTCAGGATATTCTTCTTGAGTTGGTCCGGCTTTTCTGTGAGCATAGGTCAGGATTCTTCTTGAGTTGGTCAGGCTTTTCTGTGAGCATAGGTCAGGATTCTTCTTGAGTTGGTCAGGCTTTTCTGTGAGCATAGGTCAGGATTCTTCTTGAGTTGGTCAGGCTTTTCTGTGAGCATAGGTCAGGATTCTTCTTGAGTTGGTCAGGCTTTTCTGTGAGCATAGGTCAGGATTCTTCTTGAGTTGGTCAGGCTTTTCTGTGAGCATAGGTCAGGATTCTTCTTGAGTTGGTCCGGCTTTTCTGTGAGCATAGGTCAGGATTCTTCTTGAGTTGGTCCGGCTTTTCTGTGAGCATAGGTCAGGATTCTTCTTGAGTTGGTCCGGCTTTTCTGTGAGCATAGGTCAGGATTCTTCTTGAGTTGGTCAGGCTTTTCTGTGAGCATAGGTCAGGATTCTTCTTGAGTTGGTCAGGCTTTTCTGTGAGCATAGGTCAGGATTCTTCTTGAGTTGGTCAGGCTTTTCTGTGAGCATAGGTCAGGATTCTTCTTGAGTTGGTCAGGCTTTTCTGTGAGCATAGGTCAGGATTCTTCTTGAGTTGGTCAGGCTTTTCTGTGAGCATAGGTCAGGATTCTTCTTGAGTTGGTCAGGCTTTTCTGTGAGCATAGGTCAGGATATTCTTCTTGAGTTGGTCCGGCTTTTCTGTGAGCATAGGTCAGGATTCTTCTTGAGTTGGTCAGGCTTTTCTGTGAGCATAGGTCAGGATTCTTCTTGAGTTGGTCAGGCTTTTCTGTGAGCATAGGTCAGGATATTCTTCTTGAGTTGGTCCGGCTTTTCTGTGAGCATAGGTCAGGATTCTTCTTGAGTTGGTCAGGCTTTTCTGTGAGCATAGGTCAGGATTCTTCTTGAGTTGGTCCGGCTTTTGATAGATGTGGCAGAGTTTTTCGTACAAATGAAGTTTACACGCCAGACTGGGGGAATAATAAAGGTGTCAGAATTTATTGCGACTCTCCTATATTATACAGGCGCTAAAATGACGACCATTCCAAAGGCGATATAGCCAATTAGCAGTCCATGGTTTATATTGAACTGTGGTATATAAAACAAGGGAGAGAGCTATTAGAACAGCCTTTTAAACCACCCGCTGGGTTGAAGAGCCAGGGTTGACTGCCGCGCTTAACTATTTTATTAAAATTATTTATTATTATTATTATTAAACTGCACAGAACGGTAAACTTCAAAAGAACTTGGCGAGGCGACAATAAAAAGTCAGCGCCCCATAAAACTTCTCCCCCCCAAGGGTGGTCTGTTCCTCAAAGGCGCGTGTCAAAAAGAATTGAAACAGAACGACTGCAGTTTAACACCTTAACAGAGGCACGCAAAGTGCAGCTTGTTGAAGAATTTCTGCTGGCTAATTTCTGGAACGCGTTTTCACCAAACAGCGAAGTCGAGTCTAAGAAAAGCAGGGAAATATTTTTGGCTGCAAATTGGGATGGGGGTGGTTTGAAAAGTGAACTTCTGCTAATTGTTCGGAGTGAAGGCGCCCATTTAGTCAGGATAAGCTGCAGGTGAAGTTTGCAGAGTCTGCAGCTTGCATTCAGTAGCCAATTAATCTTGGGAATCGCTCCGCTTCTAAGCTGACGTTCCAAGGTTTTTAAGCTAATTAGACTGCAGAACCGGATGTGCCTGTCTCGGAACCGGATGTGACTGTTTCGGAACCGGATTTACCTGTCTCGGAACCGGATGTGACTGTTTCGGAACCGGATGGGACTGTTTCGGAACTGGATGTGACTGTTTCGGAACCGGATGTGACTGTTTCGGAACCGGATGTGACTGTTTCGGAACCGGATGTGACTGTTTCGGAACCGGATGGGACTGTTTCGGAACTGGATGTGACTGTTTCGGAACCGGATGTGACTGTTTCGGAACCGGATTTACCTGTCTCGGAACCGGATGTGACTGTTTCGGAACCGGATGGGACTGTTTCGGAACTGGATGTGACTGTTTCGGAACCGGATGTGACTGTTTCGGAACTGGATGGGACTGTTTCGGAACCGGATGGGACTGTTTCGGAACTGGATGTGACTGTTTCTAAACCGGATTTACCTGTCTCGGAACCGGATGTGACTGTTTCGGAACCGGATGTGACTGTTTTGGAACAGGATGTGACTGTTTCGGAACTGGATGTGACTGTTTCGGAACCGGATGTGACTGTTTCGGAACCGGATGTGACTGTTTCGGAACCGGATTTGCCTGTTTCAGAACCGGATGTGACTGTTTCGGAACCCGATTTGCCTGTCTCAGAACCGGATGTGACTGTTTAGGAACCGGATTTGCCTGTCTCGAAACCGGATGTGATTTTTTCGGAACCGGATTTGCCTGTCTCGGAACCGGATGTGATTTTTTCGGAACCGGATTTGCCTGTCTCAGAACCGGATGTGACTGTTTCGGAACTGGATGTGACTGTTTCGGAACCGGATGTGACTGTTTCGGAACCGGATGTGACTGTTTCGGAACCGGATGTGACTGTTTCGGAACTGGATGTGACTGTTTCGGAACCGGATGTGACTGTTTCGGAACTGGATGTAACTGTTTCGGAACCGGATGTGTTACTGTTGCTAAAAGTTTGGCATACAATCAGGGAGGTCGTTCAATCCTTCAGGGAGGTCGATAAGCTGCAGTGTGTACTGCCGCGACCCATCTGTTACACAATATTTCATTGTATGCCAAACTTTTAGCAACAGTAATTCTTTATAATATACTGTGTTGCAAGTGCAGATTGCAGAGCGTTGAATGTCTAGAAGTAATAAGGACATTTTTTCAGGCACCGATTCAGAACCGAGGCAGATTGAGGGAGGCAGATTCAGGGAGGCAGATTCAGGGAGGCAGATTCAGGGAGGCAGATTCAGGGAGGCAGATTGAGGCAGGCAGATTCAGGGAGGCAGATTCAGGGAGGCAGATTCAGGGAGGCAGATTCAGGGAGGCATGTTGAGGCAGGCAGATTCAGGGAGGCAGATTCAGGGAGGCAGATTCAGGGAGGCAGATTCAGGGAGGCAGATTCAGGGAGGCAGATTCAGGGAGGCAGATTCAGGGAGGCAGATTGAGGGAGGCAGATTCAAGTTTGTGATGCGTCTTTTTTTCCAAATTTCGCCCTCTCCAAGGCACCGGGACGGTTTCATTGTGTCGGCAGCCACTGACTCACAAACTCAAAAGCAGTTTTATTGTCAGATAGCTTCTTATTGAGAAGAGGAACGTAAAAGTAATAATTGTAAGCTTTATAATAAGAATTTAGCTGAAAATTGAATAATAAGCCATATAATTCTACTGTATCCGGAGTTGAAGAGGGCTTGTGAGGCAACAATGATAATATTTTTATTAAAAAATTAATTAACGTACCGCTTAAGATAGAGTTTGAGAGAGAATGAAAGGGGAAGAGATAGAAGTGGTTAAACCAAAAGTGAGAAGTAGAGAGGAGAGAGCAGAGAAGTAGAGTGGGAAGTAAGAGAAGTAGAGAGGGTAGGTAGAGAAATAGAGAAGGGAGGGCAGAGAAAAAGAGAGGGTAGGCAGAGAAGTAGAGAGGGTAGGTAGAGAAATAGAGAAGGGAGGGCAGCGAAGTAGAGAAGGGAGGGCAGAGAAGTAGAGAGGGTAGGCAGAGAAGTATAGAAGGGAGATAGAGAAATAGAGAAGGGAGGGCAGAGAATTAGAGAGGGTAGGCAGAGAAGTAGAGAGGGTAGGTAGAGAAATAGAGAAGGGAGGGCAGAGTGCAGAGAAGTAGAGAGGGTAGGCAGAGAAGTAGAGAGGGTAGGCAGAGAAGTAGAGAGGGTAGGCAGAGAAGTAGAGAGGGTAGGCAGAGAAGTATAGAAGGGAGATAGAGAAATAGAGAAGGGAGGGCAGAGAATTAGAGAGGGTAGGCAGAGAAGTAGAGAGGGTAGGTAGAGAAATAGAGAAGGGAGGGCAGAGTGCAGAGAAGTAGAGAGGGTAGGCAGAGAAGTAGAGAGGGTAGGCAGAGAAGTAGAGAGGGTAGGCAGAGAAGTAGAGAGGGTAGGCAGAGAAGTAGAGAGGGTAGGCAGAGAAGTAGAGAGGGTAGGCAGAGAAGTAGAGAGGGTAGGCAGAGAAGTAGAGAGGGTAGGCAGAGAAGTAGAGAGGGTAGGCAGAGAAGTAGAGAGGGTAGGCAGAGAAGTAGAGAGGGAGTGAACTACTAGCAACTTTATAGAGAGAAGTGGCCAAATCAATAGTGAAAAAATGTAGAAAATGTTTTGAAATGTCTAATTTAATTTCTGCACGAAAACGAACATGTCTAACAGTCTGATCAGGGGGGGGGGGGTTGGAGACTTCTCTATAAAAAATCATTAATAAATCAGACAGAGTAAAAATCGCAGCATTCTGTCACTCCCCTGTCCCCCGAGCTCCTTCTGAGCTCAGAGCTCTACCCCAGTGTTATTGACGTCATCACTTCTCTGCACTCTCCTCTAGGAATCCTCTCTAACCCTGGCATTAGCATGATCCAGTGCACATACATTATTACCTGCGTAAATTCAACCCATTCCACACAGTACGGGGACCAAAAAGTGATCAGTCACACGGGGTGGAGCGGCTATAAGTCATAAAAATTGCGCGCTGTCATCTCTTGTCACGCTGTGTGTCACGTGATTCACTCACGGCTGCGGCCCAGCTCCTGTTCGGGGAACAAAGCAAGGCCTCCAGTGTTGCTTCAATTGACATGTGCTGCTTCTATAATCATTTAATATACTGAAATCATTGCTGAGACAGGGGCGCCAATACTTGGTGTATAGGTGGGCGCCCCTGTCTCTTAGATGAGCGCCCCTGTCTCTTGGTAGGCGCCCCTGTCTCTTAGATGGGCACCCCTGTCGCTTGATAGGCGCCCCTGTCTCTTAGATGGGCGCCCCTGTCTCTTGGTGGGCGCCCCTGTCTCTTAAAAGGCGCCCCTGTCTCTTGGTGGGCACCCCTGTCTCTTGGTGGGCGCCCCTGTCTCTTGGTGGGCGCCCCTGTCTCTTGGTAGGCGCCCCTGTCTCTAGGTAGGCGCCCCTGTCTCTAGGTAGGCGCCCCTGTCTCTTGGTAGGCGCCCCTGTCTCTAGGTAGGCGCCCCTGTCTCTTGGTGGGCGCCCCTGTCTCTTGGTGGGCGCCCCTGTCTCTTGGTAGGCGCCCCTGTCTCTAGGTAGGCGCCCCTGTCTCTTGGTAGGCGCCCCTGTCTCTAGGTAGGCGCCCCTGTCTCTTGGTAGGCGCCCCTGTCTCTAGGTAGGCGCCCCTGTCTCTTGGTAGGCGCCCCTGTCTCTAGGTAGGCGCCCCTGTCTCTTGGTAGGCGCCCCTGTCTCTAGGTAGGCGCCCCTGTCTCTTGGTAGGCGCCCCTGTTTCTTGGTTGTACAGAAAAAACGACCCAGTCCAAGTATACTCAAAAGGTCCATGGTTCCTCTCTATTCTGCAAGCATATAGCTGTGCATATATGAAAATGTCAACAAGCTGTCAGACATTGAAGACTTTTTGATTTATTGCTTGATTGAAGAAAAGAAAAAATTCCAGCCTAACAATATGAGCAATCATACATGCATGTGTGGGCCATTATTCCTTAGTCGTGCTCAACTGATTTATAGGGGGATAAAAGCAGCAAAGAAAAAACATTGGTGACTGATTCAACCGTGTTTTATAATCAGTGCTTTTTGTGAAATGAGCTTACAAATTATATTTGTAAGCTCAAATCAAGAAATCATGCAGTCAGCGGTATTGCATTATTTATGCCTGCGTCAGAAGCTTGAGGCGGGTAGTTAAACTGGCAAAAAGCCTGTCTGTGACTAAGTCAGCACATTTCATATTGAATAGGTCAATCCCTTGCTTTGTTCATTTCAGTTGCATGATAGATTTCTATTGTATGATCGCAGGTGTGCACGGGGCTTTCAATATAAGTATAGCATAATGTAGTAAGCTTCCTAGCAGTGATTGACAACTAAAAACCTGTCAATCAGTCAGTCAGTTTGCTGCTGTCAAGTTAGTATCTTGACGTTTTTAACTGTTAGCTGCACTATAAAATTATTTTAGTGTTTACTGTAAAACAGTTGTAGAAAATATTTTTGCACTTACCATCATTCTGTTCCGTTCTAAATTTTACTAGAAAAGGTGATCTATATAAATAGCTTGAGTGACTAAGTAGCCTGAGTGACTGAGTAGCTTGAGTCGCTAAGTAGTTTGAGTGACTGAGTAGCTTGAGTCGCTAAGTAGTTTGAGTGACTGAGTAGCCTGAGTGACTGAGTAGCTTGAGTCGCTAAGTAGTTTGAGTGACTGAGTAGCTTGAGTCGCTAAGTAGTTTGAGTGACTGAGTAGCCTGAGTGACTGAGTAGCTTGAGTCGCTAAGTAGTTTGAGTGACTGAGTAGCCTGAGTGACTGAGTAGCTTGAGTCGCTAAGTAGTTTGAGTGACTGAGTAGCTTGAGTCGCTAAGTAGTTTGAGTGACTGAGTAGCCTGAGTGACTGAGTAGCTTGAGTCGCTAAGTAGTTTGAGTGACTGAGTAGCTTGAGTCGCTAAGTAGTTTGAGTGACTGAGTAGCCTGAGTGACTGAGTAGCTTGAGTCGCTAAGTAGTTTGAGTGACTGAGTAGCCTGAGTGACTGAGTAGCTTGAGTCGCTAAGTAGTTTGAGTGACTGAGTAGCCTGAGTGACTGAGTAGCTTGAGTGACTGAGTAGCCTGAGTGACTGAGTAGCTTGAGTCGCTAAGTAGTTTGAGTGATTGAGTAGCCTGGATGACTGAGTAGCCTGTGGTACTGATTTTCTCCTTCGCCCTCGAACAGATGCCGATGCGGCACAGAAGCTGAGTCACAGCTTACCAGCAGCTGATTAAATTCAATCTACACAATAATCAACGAGATTAGACATCAGAAAGTCGACTGACTCGTCTTTGAGTCCTGGGAGGGGCGTTTAGGCATCACGTGATCGAACTCGCGCTAAAAGCATAAAATAGAACATATTCCCAAGGGAGATTCATACACGTACACACATATATGTATACAGTATAAGCGAGGATTGCTGTTGAAGTGACTATTCGAGATTTGATCAGGCTACTGACTATCAAGGACCTGACGATTGAATTGGGGTTAGCTGGATGAGTCTGATTTTGTCAGTCAAAGACATTTATCATAGGGCTAAACTGTCTCGGAACTATTGAATCAGGTGACTCTTGCGCCTCACACAGTTCAACTTTCATTCCAAACAAAAACAGTTAAACAAAACGGGCTGATTGGCTGAGCAATGCAACAGTCTTACGGTGTGGCTTCATCCAGCTGGAGCGACAGTTTCCAGCATCCGCTGTTGCAGCGGCAGCAGCAGCAGCAGCCGCCAACCACTGCGGTGCTGCGGTCTTCATTCCTCGGCCGAATCGCCGCCATGGAAGCTGCGGCAGCCGTGGAGACAACGGCAGCGGCAGGCTGCGAGGACGACGGCTTCGTCTACGCCGAAATTCCGCCACCACCGCCGTTGGCGTCACCGAAACTCAACACCAAATCGATGCTGCAGGAGCAGAAGAAGCAAAAGAAACAGCAGCAGCAGCAGCAGCCAGGGACGCTCGGGAAACGTCTGGCTCGACTTCTTCTGCCGACATCGTTTCGTCGGTCGGCTTCCTGCTCGTCGACTCACCGTCGACAGCTTGGCAGCGGGCCGGAAGCGGAGAGCGGCAGCGACCTTCTTCGCCGACAGTGCTCTGCAGCCGCCGCTGGCTCCGGCGACATTGAAGGAGTCTACGCCAATGGAGACTATGACTACACAAGGTGGGCGTTCTGTCACAGGCTCGGCGGATGTCCAAACTCCGAGGAGTTCGACTCGCCGATGCAGCCAGCGCGTCAGCAGCAGCAGCAGACGAAGCGGCAATTGCGGCAGCAGCAGGAACAGTGTCAGCGGCTGATGAAGAGCGCCAGCGCAAGGACTGTCAGATTCCAGTGTCCGCAGGAGGCGGCTGAGATGCGGTGTTCGGCTGGGACTGGGTGAGACCGGCCGCGTGGCATGCAGCAGATCCTCCCTGAAAGATCCAGGGATGGAGTAGCGGATCCTGAAGGATCGGGGGACGAGGTAGCGGACCCTGAAAAATCGGGAGATGGGGTAGCGGACCCTGAAAAATCGGGAGATGGGGTAGCAGACCCTGAAGGATCGGAAGATGGGGTGGCGGACCCTGAAAAATCGGGAGATGGGGTAGC
The DNA here is from genome assembly GCA_002269645.1 of Macrostomum lignano. Lineage (NCBI taxonomy): Eukaryota > Metazoa > Platyhelminthes > Macrostomidae > Macrostomum > Macrostomum lignano. Next base: position 230,140 of record NIVC01001824.1, on the reverse strand, counting down.
AGACTCTGAGGGATCGGGGGATGGGGTAGCGGACCCTGAAGGATCAGATGATGGGGTAGCAGACTCTGAGGGATCGGGGGATGGGGTAGCGGACCCTTAAGGATCAGATGATGGGGTAGCGGACCCTGAAAAATCAGGAGAAGGGGTAGCGGACCCTGAAAAATCGAGAGATGGGGTAGCGGACTCTGAAGGATCGGGAGATGGGGTAGTGGATAGGAAGCAAATCCTGAAGGGATGGAGAGTTCGTGCAGCAGATACATGTTGCACTCCCTGAGCGAGTACCCCAAGCGGTTGTACACAAAAGGACCCAGTTATTCTGGTTCAAACAGACAGTTACTCGCAGACAGTGCAGACTCACCAAATGGAAACCCACTGGCGTCCAACAGGTGCTGCAACAGCGGCGGCCCAGCAAGCCAGCCAGTCGGGCTGTACGGTCTGCAAAGCCAGAAGCAGCCGCAGCAGCCGCAGCAGCCTTCCGTCTCAAGCGGCTACGGCTCAGACATTGAGACCGGCAGTGACATGCACCAGCTGCAGTGGGCGGTCCGTGAGGAAGACATCGACCGATTGCTCGGCTGCTGCGGCACACGCGACAGTCAGGAGGCTCGCCGCTGGCAGCCGCCGTCGCTGCCGCTGCTGCCAGGCGACGCCGACGATCTGGACGTGTCGACGCTCGACTTGACGACGATTTTCTCTTCGTCGAGCGGCAACGATGTCGATAAAAAGACTTCTGGCCTCGAGGATCTGTGGCAGATTGATCAGATTGTTCGCGACGTTGTCCGGCTGAAGTCGGAGACCATCGACAGGCAGCGACATCAGCAGTCGACGGGAAGCTGCGCTTGGAAGCCGCGGCAGCGACAGCAGCTTCAGCGGCTGCACCAGCGACACGCCAGTGCCAGTCCGATGCTGCCAACTCGAAGACAGCAGCATCAGCAGCCGCTGCCGGTGTCGCTTCTGACTGGCAGCTCGTCGAAAGGGCAGCCTGCAGTCAGCGGGTCGGTCAGCAACATCCGCAATGCTGCCAGCTACATGGTTGGCAACGGTTGCTCCATGGAGTTGGCTCAGTTTCGTTAGTGCAGGTGCAAAGTAGACAACCGTCTAAATAATATAAGATGATAGTTTAAAATTGGCGCCAAAATCCTGCTAAAAAACTGTACATACGAGCACATTGTCAAAAATAATCCATCCAAAATGGCGTGAGAGAACGCTTATTCCTAAAAATTAGATAAAAACTACAATTTTCTTAGAAGAAATGGTTGTAGATTGTTAATTCTTACAGTACTCTTGATTGATAACTACGCTTTATACTACTTACCACAAGTAGGTTAAAAGCCGTACAAATTAACGAATATTTTGGCGTTAATTCAAGATAGAAACAGAATCGTCCCATTACTATGTATTGTCTGTCTGAACAAATTACTACTAATTAGTAATACTTTGTCTAAACTGTGCTTGTTCCTGATTTATCAGTAGTTTTTTGTTTACAAAAATTATAACAAAAATTATAATTTCCGTCAGTAGTGTTGAGCTTCGTTGTAAAAATGACCATAGCATCAATGCTCTGCTTTTATCATATTAACAATGCTATGCATGTAGGCTTGTAGCATTTGATAAATTGTTTGTGAATGTGAATTTGAACAAATCGTTAAATTTTTTGCCAAACGAAAAATTACGAGTAGCTCGTAGAAATGACTTTTTTGCTTGTAATAAAAAACTATTTCTTTGTTCTGATGTGATCAACTGAACATATTTACTTTTGAAAATGCCACTTTATTTATATCCTTGTTGCAATGCAGTTCAATGCATAAGTCTTGTAATAATTTCATTTGGTGTTTTATTTTGTTTAAATTAAATTTGATAAAACAATTATATCTATTTATAATATATAATTGCAATTCGTTGTTGGGTGTGAACTAGACAAGGCAAACAGAGAATGAATTAGCTAATATATTTATTTATACTTATTTATTAATAATCATAAACTGAGCGTCAATTGCCAATTAAATAATAAATTTCCTGCAAAAAAATCTAAATTCCGCCACAAATAAACGATGTGGACTACTTATTTAGCTTTGTGTAGTAGTATAAAATTGAAAACGCTATAGTGCAAGCAGAGACATAGGGAATTTATTTGCAACTAGTTATTTATCGATGAAAACTTCTTAAATCTCGCATATTCATTTACTGCGTAAAGTTGCGAGTGCAACGGGAATAAACGAAAATGATGAATCATTAAAAGGCGGCGGCATATGGAAGCCTGAAAACTGGCAGAAAAAAGTTTAAAAAATATATTTAACTGTATAAGCAAAGTTTTAGCAAGCTCTTAGCTTTAAAAAATTCGGTTCTTAAACTTTCGGTTGCTAAAGTTATCATTGGGTCTTAGATCATGAGCTCCGACGCATGACTAGGTCAGGGTTGGGGTTTAGGTCAGGGTTGGGGTTTAGGTCAGGGTTGGGGTTTAGGTCAGGGTTGGGGTTTAGGTTAGGGTTGGGGTTTAGGTCAGGGTTGGGGTTTAGGTTAGGGTTGGGGTTTAGGTCAGGGTTGGGGCTTAGGTTAGGGTTGGGGTTTAGGTTAGGGTTGGGGTTGGGGAGTAGGTTAGAGTTAGGGTTGTCTCTGGTTAGGGTTAAATGGTTAAGGTTAGCAGTAATTTTCAGGCAATAAAATGACGTTGTAGCTACCGTATATATAAATATGTACTTTAAGGTATTCTATAGGTTTATATCGACCTTATAGATGCCATACTCGTACATATCTAATTGGTCTTTTAGATAATGTAGCCAGCAATTCAGATCATTATAAACCTACAAATCCGATCTAACCCGAACTTGAAACGGAGACCCGGTCACGTGACAGCCGGCCCACGTGACCACTAACCGGTGACTTCCAACTTCGGCCGCGGTGAAGGACAGACTGTACACCCCGGCGGAAGACAGCTTTCTGATTTCAACCGGACCCGAAGCCAATCCAGATGGTCCCAGCAGTTTCGCTCGGAGCCCCTGCTCTGCAGCCGCTGCGACGCTGTCAGCCTGTCTGGCGTCGACGGTGATGACGGAAACTCGACCGACTGAGGCGTCGCGAAGTGCACAGCCGGTGCAAACCACCCGGTGAGCTGCAGCTGAGGCTGTGGCTGCTTTTATTTGAAATGGAGATCCTAAAAGATGATAAAGATATTGTTGGACTGCAGCGACTGGCGGACAGACAGACACGCATCCTAAATCAGCTACAGACACATCCTGCACCAGCTACAGACACATCCTGCACCAGCTACAGACACATCCTGCACCAGCTACAGACACATCCTGCACCAGCTACAGACACATCCTGCACCAGCTACAGACACATCCTACATCAGCTACAGACACATCCTACATCAGCTACAGACACATCCTACATCAGCTACAGACACATCCTACATCAGCTACAGACATATCCTACACCAGCTACAGACACTCAGCTACAGACACTCAGCTACAGACACTCAGCTACAGACACCGCAATCCAGCAGACACGGAGCGGCAGTCCTACCTTCAACATCCCGCAGGCAGCTCGCACCCCAGCCGCACTGCACACTCAGCTTGTACACCCCGGCAGCCTCAGGCGAGAACACGATCTCGTAGCAGGCCAAGCAGTCCCCAATGTCCTCTCCGCTATCCAGCCACTTGGCCATCAGGCTCGGACACTTGGCCGGACCGTCTACACAGACGGAGACGACGTCAACTTGTCGATGACAAGTCATCAAACGAAAGCTCGACGTTGAACCGACACCGACAGGTGCATCGTCCAGGCCGACAACGCAGGCCCGCGGGCATCGACAGGAACGCATTGGCTGGACATTGTCAAGGACACCGTCTTCATCGACATCTTCGCAGAGTTCAACCAGCCAAGGCGATCCGTCCACGTGCACGGAGTCGACAGCGACGCCGACCCGATAGACGCCAGGTCGACTCGCCGTCCAGCAGATTTCGCGGCCTCCATCCTCGGCGTCGATGCGAGCTTTTGAAGGGCCTTCGATCGTCACGGCAAGATCCGACGCGGTGTCCGCAGTCCGGTCGGCGGAGGCCACCAGACTAACGGTGAACCTGTTCGGCTGGTTGATGCGATTGCGCAGCAGGCCGGAGCTGACTGAGGTCGCTTTCGAGAGGGGCTGCAAAGGTGATTGAAGCATGAGCGACTTCCGGGATTGTGCTCAGAGGGCGGGAAATTACTGTTGGGATCTGTCCGCGAGATCAAGGATGGGATCTCTGTGAGACTAATGATGGTATCTATATGAGACTAATGATGGGATCTCTATGAGACTAATGATGGGATTTCTATGAGACAAATGATTGAGGTCTCTGTGAGACTAATGATTGTGATCTCTATGAGACTAATAATTGGGATCTCTGTGAGACTAATAATTGGGATCTCTGTGAGACTAATGATAGTATCTATATGAGACTAATGATGGGATTTCTATGAGACAAATGATTTAGGTCTCTGTGAGACTAATAATTGGGATCTCCATGAGACTAATGTTGGGATCTCTATGAGACGAATGATGGGATCTCTGAGACTAATCAGGGAACAGAGTCTGCAACAAGGCGCATTCCATCTAAAAGTACACATTTCAAAGAAATCGCATTTCAATAACCAGAGGCTGCTGCTGCGGTGGAGGCGGCGGCGGCGGCGGTGCCGGCAGCACCTTCAGCTGCCAGGGACTTCCGGTCACGTGATCGTCGCCGTAAGTCACCGACAGCCTATAGTCGCCCGGCTCAGTTGCCAAGCAACAAATCCAACACAAGGGTTTCTCGGCTTTACCGTCGTCGGTTCGCCATCGGCAGTGGCCTCGATGTCGACGCGGGTTCGGCCAGGCCCGGACACGGACGCCACCAGCCGGCCAAAGCCGGCCTCGGACACGTCGACGCCCAACCGGAAGAGCTCGCCAGCGTAGCAGATGAACTTTTCGTCGCCCTGGCCGTCGATCTCGACGCGAACTCGACTGGCGTCGGCGAGGTCTCTAGGCGAGAAGTCGACATCGACAAATCGGCTGAGACGTCGGGTTTGACTGTCGCCCTGCAGCAGCTGGACTCGATGCCGGCCGGGCCGAAGCGGCGAAACGGCGATGGCGAGGCGACCGTCGGCGAGTCGACGTAGCTGACAAGGACGGACCTGGCCGGCTGGGTCTTGCACTGTTGCCGATGGGCCTGGGGGGTTGGATTTGGGATTTGGGGATTTCTGTGGGATCAAACTTTTGGGAGCGATCCGATAGAGATCCTATATTTGATCTTATAAAGATCACATATTTGATTCCATATTCGATCCCATATTTGATCCCATAGAGATCCCATGGAGATCCCATATTTGATCCCATAGAGATCCCATGGAGATCCCATATTTGATCCCATAGAGATCCCATGGAGATCCCATATTTGATCCCATAGAGATCCCATGGAGATCCCATATTTGATCCCATAGAGATCCCATGGAGATCCCATATTTGATCCCATAGAGATCCCATGGAGATCCCATATTTGATCCCATAGAGATCCCATGGAGATCCCATATTTGATCCTACAGAGTTCAGGTCAGGAGATATGGGATCAGATGTGGGATCAGATATGGGGTCAGATATGGGATCAGGTATGGGGTCAGATATGGTATCAGATATGGGATCAGGTATGGGGTCAGATATGGGATCAGATATGGGGTCAGATATGGGATCAGGTATGGGGTCAGATATGGGATCAGATATGGGATCAGTTACGGGATTAGGTATGAGATCAGATATGATATCAGGTATGGGATCAGATATGGGATCAGATATGGGATCAGATATGGGATCAAGTATGGGATCAGATATGGGATCAGATATGAGATCAGATATGGGATCAGGTATGGGATCAGATATGGGATCAAGTATGGGATCAGATATGAGATCAGATATGAGATCAGATATGGGATCAGATATGGGATCAGATATGCGATCAGATATGGGATCAAGTATGGGATCTGACATTTTATCAAATGGGAAATCGATACTAAGTATCAATTCTAGGATCAATCATGAGATTAAAGTCAATCTCAACAATTAAATTAGCAGAGCAACCCCTGGCCGTGCGCTCACCTCCCTCATCAACATCCAGGTCAGCACCCAGCCACACGGGAAGTCGCAGACGCTTCCCTCGTCCCAGAATTGCCACCTGCTTGACTCCGCCAGCTAAGCTGATCAGCTTGAACCGCATCGAGTTCGATTTCTCCGTAATTGCTGTTGAATAATTGCAATTCCTGACACCGTTGCTATGGGACAGTTTTATTAACAACGTGTAATCTCCGGGTGCTAGGGGCACTTGGTCAAGCTTCTGATCCTGCTGACTCTCTCTTCTATCAGTTCCTGACTCTGACGACCAAACTTGGCTGCCTACGGTTAAGGTCAAACCTGCGTCAGGTAAAAAATTGGTAATTAGTTTGGCTGCAGCAATGTGTTGGGATTTGATGCTAAAATGCATGCTATTTAATAGGCCGGGTTCTTTAGAGCATCAATTGTATAGTGGCAATAGACACAAGAAGTAGGGATAGTGGACACTCTTGGGATAAGGATAGTGGACACTCTTGGGATGTAGATAGTGGACACTCTGGATAGATATAGTGGACGCTCTTGGGATAGAGATAGTGGACACTATTGGGATAGGGATAGTGGACACTATTGGGATAGGGATAGTGGACACTATTGGGATAGGGATAGTGGACACTATTGGGATAGGGATAGTGGACACTATTGGGATAGGGATAGTGGACACTATTGGGATAGGGATAGTGGACACTATTGGGATAGGGATAGTGGACACTATTGGGATAGGGATAGTGGACCCTCTTCGGAGAGGGATAGTGGACACTCTCTGGATAGATATAGCGGACACTCTTTGGATAGAGATACTGGACACTCTCTGGATAGAGACAGTGGACACTCTCTGGATAGAGACAGTGGACACTCTCTGGATAGAGACAGTGGACACTCTCTGGATAGAGACAGTGGACACTCTCTGGATAGAGATAGTGGACACTCTCTGGATAGAGATAGTGGACACTATTAAAATCGGGACAATGAACAGTTACTGGATAGGGACAGCTCACAAATGATTGGTTCACAGTCTTTATAAGCATAAGGATAGCAAAAGGCAGCCGCATTAGAAGTCAGCTAAAAGGACGGTGCAACAGCAGTACTTACGGATAGACAGTTACTTCGCAATATTGAGATGCCATACACGCAAATATTCCAATTAGAGACAATCCATAAACAGGTTGATAGTAACAAGATTTATATTGCTTTTAAGAATCAGTTTTTATAGTAAATTACAGGTAATTCCGAAAACCAATTATCATCAAATCATGGCAATCGCAAATTCAACCACCTTGGCTTGAAATTTTTATCTTACTCTTTTTCACTCGAATCTCCAGCGCAAGCAGGGCAAAAAGATTTTCCAGTGCGCCATTGTTGACCACTATAGAGCCAATGGGAGGCTTCCCTGTTCACGGACAGGCATTCAGTTGACGGGAGGCGTGTAACTAAATTAAATAGTATTGCAGACTCGAATTTATACCTGCATTTCCAATTTTAACAGTCTTTTCAGAATTTCCTACTCAAACAGAATAAAAAAGGAAACGTAAAATCGTGGACTCCAACTCCCCGCTTCTTGCTCTCTCTCTCTCCCTCTCTCTCTCTACCTGCCTCCCTCTCCCTCTGCCTGCCTCCCTCTCCCTCTACCTGTCACCCTCTTTCCTCTACCCGTCTCCTTCTCCCCTCTACCTGTCTCCCTCTCACTCTCTACCTGTCTCCCTCTCCCTTTCACCTGTCTCCCTCTCCCTTTCACCTGTCTCCCTCTCCCTTTTACCTGTCTCCCTCTCCCCTCTACCTGTCTCCCTCTCACTCTCTACCTGTCTCCCTCTCACTCTCTACCTGTCTCCCTCTCCCTTTCTACCTGTCTCCCTCTCCCTTTCACCTGTCTCCCTCTCCCTTTTACCTGTCTCCCTCTCCCCTCTACCTGTCTCCCTCTCACTCTCTACCTGTCTCCCTCTCCCTTTCACCTGTCTCCCTCTCCCTTTCACCTGTCTCCCTCTCCCTTTTACCTGTCTCCCTCTCCCCTCTACCTGTCTCCCTCTCACTCTCTACCTCTCTACCTCTCTCCTGCCTATGCCTAGCTTGCTCTAGTGCCCGTGCATCATACTATGGAGAATCCCTCCAGGAGATGGAGAGGTCGCACGTTCTACAACAGTAACTACCAAAAACAGAACAGGAGACAACCTAGAAAGAACGAACACCTGGATGACGCCTCCAAACAAGCCAGACTGCTTTTGGACAAACTCCTGAGATGCTACCACCATCGGGCAGTCATCGAATCTATTATTGTCGAGCCACAACGGGCCTATGGCTCTCTTCAACAAGCCGCACGATCACTGGACCAGGCCTTTCGCCCTGCATTCGCGTCCGACAAACTCCTACAAGACCTACAGGCAGCGAATGTTGCCCACATCGAGAGCTCACTACTGAAGATCCTGACACACTACGATGCGGCAACCGAAGAGTCTGAAAATCTACTGCGACAACTCTGTAACGACAAAGGACCACCAGATCTAGCCTCAGTGGCGCGACAAGTCATCCACCATGTGGGCCTCCGCTGCAAACTTGATGCCTCGACCGTCTCAAAATTTCTGGATCGGTTGAATTCTCCGTCTAATGACCCCTCTGTTATTGACCTACTCGCTACGCCTGCCGCTGCTGCACCGACCATGACCTCGGTGGAGGAATCTCAACCGCGCCAGGAGGGCACGGACTTCTGGAACCTAGATGACGAGTCAACTGTCAGCCTGAACAATTTCTTTCTGCAAAAGAACCAAGCGGATCGACTGGAGTCATTCCTGGCCAAGGAAGTCGCTCCCCTAGCCTATCGGCATTCTTCAGCGTCAGGACGACCGGAACCACGACTGATTGCTTGGTTCGGCCCTGACTACAGCTACTCGGGTCGACAACTACGATCAAACGGGCCGATCTCCTCAGGGCTCCAACCTCTACTCGAGTCCGTCGAAACTGCGACAGGAAAGCGCTTCAACTCGGTCCTCGTCAACGTGTACCAGAACGGCTCCCAATTCGTCGGCTGGCATGCCGATGACGAAGCCGTGCTTGGCGAACGACCCTTCATCGCTTCAGTGTCAATCGGGTGCACCAGAACCTTCGAGCTAAAAGCTAAGTCAGCGACCTCCCCTTGTCTATCTCTCGATCTATTTCATGGCAGTCTTCTGACCATGTCAGGCGACTGTCAGGCCAACTTTTTTCATCGAATTCCCCGCAACACCACAAACGTGGCCGCCGATTCAACTTGACCTTCCGCTGGACTCACGAAGATCCCAACACCGGTGCCACCGGGGCTTCCCTGGCCCCATCTGCACCCAGTGCCACCAAGACAGCCACTCCCAACACCGCAGTCCCTCTGACTGCAAGCATGGCACCAGTCGATCTCGACGAGAGCGCCCAATCTGCCGAACATCGTAGGATCCCAGAGGTCGTCTGCTCCAACAACGACACCACGACAGCCAGCACGATCGCAGCATCTAGCAATGAGCCCACGGCAAGCACGAGCACGGAGACCAACGCCGACTCGGTAGTGGACGGCGGCGCGACGACCATCGGGGACGTGGCAGCGAGCGCCGATGCGACGATCAGCAACGACCCCTCAGCGGCTGCGGTTGCGGCTTCGGACGGCAGTCCGGCGGCAGGCGGGACCACCGAAGTCGCCTCACCTGAGAACGGCTGTACGTCGGCAGCTGACGACCTCTTTGTGACCCCGCCTCTTCCACGGGTGGGACTGCCTGCTTCACCTGCCAAACGCCGCTTACCATCGCCGGACTCTGAAGACTCCCCTGGTGGTCCGGAACGCCACAGGCCGCATCTGAATGACTCACCCAGCACCTTTGAGCAACCTGTTTCGCTCATCATCAGCAGGGACTGCCGGAACCTGGTACTCTGCCCAAAGCCTTTCGAGGGCCTCAAACTGCCGGCAATCACAGAGGTACATGAGTACTCACTGTCAGCCTTACCATCCCTACTGAGGTCGGCTGCCCTGCGGAACCGGCAATGCGCTCAGTCAACGGTGCTGGTCCTGCCGGACGAGCTGCTCAGCACAGACCACTGGCGAGAGTTGCTCTCTGAGGCTATCGATCTACTCAGAGCGGACAGTCTGACACGTAAGATCCTTCTGGTTCCGTCCTTTGCCAGCGGTGAAGAATTGACTCAATCTCTGAGTAAGAAACTCTCACCTGTTACTCTTATTGCCTCTCCTCCTCTTAAACCAATTGTATCCTTCTCAGCGCCGGACTTTATACTGGCGCTGGCTTCCTGGCTGAGAACTTTAAACTAGCTGACTACTGTAGGCCTCCCAAACTGGAAGGCAACATTTTAAATCTACACCCTACCTTCAAACTCTCCGAGTCTGAGACGAGGCTGCTAGATAAGGGACTCAATTTTATCCCAACCCAAGCCCTTGATTTCGATGAGTTGAGGAACTGCATGACGGAATTTCATCGTAAACTTTTCTGGAAAGACTTTTTCAAAAAGAGGGGTCTCGCCAATACCAGCCCGCCCCCCTTCACCGGGAAATCAGGGAAGGAGGTTCCCCTCAGACTTAGAAGGGATGAGTGCAACTTGTTGGTACTTGAGAACCAAAATCTGGTAGAGAATTTGACAACGGTACAGATCAAAGGCAACCTAGAGGCACCAGAGACCAGGGCGATTCAGAGGCTCAAGCGAAACAGCTCCGTCCTTATAAAAAAGGCGGACAAAGGCAACGCAGTGGTCATCATGCACCCTAAGGACTACGAATTTGCAGCCTACAACCAACTGTTTGACACTGATGCCTATCAACAGCTGGACCAGCCACTGCAACCCGAGACTGCGGAAATTATCAGGGGGATCTTCCTCAATTTATGTAACAGAAAGTTCATATCTCAGAAACAGTGTGCATTTCTTTGTCCTGGAGAGAACTTCCGTCCCCGGCATTTCTACCTGCTCCCAAAAATTCACAAGGACCCAGCCACCTGGCTGATCCCCTTTCGGGTCCCAGCAGGCAGACCTATTGTGAGCGGATGTAGTTCTGAAGCAATTGGGGCAGAAAAGTACATAGACTTCTTTCTTAAACCGATTGCCCAAGCGCAACCCACTTTCATTAAGGACTCCTATGACTTCAAGGCACACCTTATGGATAAAAGCTGCACGGAAGGTTCGACTCTGGCAACCTGTGATGTCCAGAGTCTGTACTCCATGATCCCAATAGATCAGGGCATTGCAGCGATCCAGGAATTCTTTAACCGATACCCGGATCCCATTAGACCGGATGCTGAAATAATAAAGCTACTGGAATTGTGTTTGTACAGGAATGACTTTGAATTTGACAAAATGATTTTCCTACAACAGTAGAAGGCATGAGGGGGCTTTTGGGACAAATTTTTCACGTCCTCCATAATCCCATTAAATCCATCCATATTATCCCTGAAAGAATCAGAAAAAAAGGGGGGTCGCACTCGCTCACAAAACGTCCTCCATAATCCCATTAAATCCATCCATATTATCCCTGACAAAATCATGAAAAAGGGGAGGGGCCGCACTTTCTCTGAAAACTTCGAACATAATCCCATTAAATCCATCCATATTATCCCCGACAGAATCAGACAGTGGACACCTGTTATGCTCGCTGACACTGACATAATCCACTGACATCCACCCATAGCATCTTCGAAACAATCAGAAAAAAAATCTGCATTCTTCTCCCCATGGGGCCCACATTCAATCCAAAGCGGCGAAACCAGATCCCTAAAACTTTAAATCCCCTAACCCAGGGTCCTTACCCTTTGAAAAAAATTAAATTCTCAATAAAAATGTTTCCAGTTGTCTCTCCAGGTTCTTATTATACTCAGCCTAATGCATTGTACAAATCCAAGTACCAATGCAAACTTGAATGCAGCGAGTACATGAGAAAATATTGGCCCGATGTTGATATCAATGTCCCTAATATTAATCAAGCTCTCCAAAGACACTGGTTCTATAAGTATGGAGTAACCTATGTAAAAGATTACGACAGCTACTATAACTTTGCAGAAATCATTAGGCAATTGTAATTTTTCCTACATTCTCTCAATGATCAACGTCAATACGAACTCTTCACCGTTGAAATCAACACCCACTACTATAAGGAGTACTATATAGGAGTACTATATGCTAGGACTACTATTAGTAGATAATGAGTTTTTGTTTGCGACAAATATCCGACAAACTGTCGGATTTTTTTGCTCAACAAAAACTGTCGGAAAACTGTCGGAAAACTGTCGGAAAACCACCTCAAATACTGGGAAATGCACTGTCGATGTACGCAGTCTCTATTTGGTGTGTGCAATGCAAATCCCCCTCCCGGTTCTCTCTTCTCCCAAACACCCGCTAATCCAGCTGAATTTTCTTACTTGAATCATTCTGCTCTCTCAACCCCCAGCTCTTTCAACAGTCTTCCTAATTCTTTACTTGGTGCGTGCAACGCAAAGCCCACCCCTTCTCCCAAACCAACCCCCAACCCCAACTTAGACTTACCAAAAATAACCGCCTTGACTAATTTCCGAGCAATCGACTCACGAAATCCGCTTGAAGCCCCTATATTGTCTAGTCTCTTAAGCATTTCTTTGTCCCAACGATTCTTCTCCTCAGGAAAATCTCTATATTTAACGTCGTGCCACATGCAGACAGAGTCTAGCTCGTTCACAGGCTCATGCCCAGGATTTGGGTTGTTGTTTCCATCCAGCTGTATTTCAAGTGGATTCAAAGGCCCGCAATATTTATAGCCGGGAAGTGTCCAGCCTTTGTTTGGATGAGGAAGCTTTTCTATCAGTCCATGTGAATCTAACTTACCACCAGAGTGTTGCATTATTTTATTTTAAATTTTATTTAAAAAAAATGACAGATCAGAAACTTAAAAAACTCTACTACAGCGACAAAGGATTCTTTGTAGGCAAAAATGCCGTTAGTAAACTCATGGAGCTGAGTAAGGAGCCAAAAGCTACAGTAGAAAAATGGCTCTCTAAGCAGGCTGTCTTTCAAGTCTATTTCCCACCAGTAAAATTTGAAAGGCCCCATTTCAGTATTTATAAACCTAATCAAGCGCACCAAGCAGATCTTTTGTTTCTCCCCAACGACTCAGGCTACAAGTATGCTCTTACAATTATTGACATTGCTTCCAGATATAAGGAAGCTCGCCCACTCAAGACGAAGAAGTCAGAGGTTGTTGCCAGCGCACTGCAAGATATTTATAAAAACTCTCCGCTCACATACCCCCAAATCTTTATGACCGACCCGGGTAAGGAATTCATGGGTGTAGTGAAATCCCTTATGGAAAAGAAAAACACAGAGATTCGCTATGGCAGAACAAACTTGCACAGAGACCAGGCTTTTGTGGAAAGATTCAATCTAACTCTAGCCAAGAGGCTATTCACTAAGCAGACAGCGCAAGAACTCAAACTGAGTGCGGGGCAGTACTTTACCAAGTGGACAGACCGGCTCCCCACTGTTATAGAGCAACTGAACAATGAAGTCACACGTATGACTGGATTGAAACCGTCCCATGCAATTAAACAAGACACTGTCGAACTTAAGGCATCTCATAAAACAGACAACACACACAACACACACAACACACACAACACAAAACACACCTCGAACTACCCTAAGCTTCCAGGAGTTGAATCACCATACATACTGACAAACTCTGAGTTTCTACGCTTTTTATATCTACCTGGAGAGCTAGAGAAAGACACCAAAAGAAGAGCTACAGATCCATACTTCAGCCTTGATGTACATAAAATAGACAGACATTTTACCTCCGACTCTGGAGAGTATTACTTTTTATCTCAAGCCTTTAACCCTAAATCCCCCACGCGGTCATTCACTAGAGCTGAACTCCTAGTGATACCAGCTGACACAGAAATTAATTAAAATATTAAAATAAAAAATGCAAAGATTGAAACCAGAACCATCAATAAACTCAATAAAATCATTGAATCAAAGAAACCAGGTCTTATATCAATTAAAGGTGCCAAAGTAAAAATCGATCCCGTGCAGCAAATAGTTCAGTGTAATGAGCAAAGACACAGCATCACAGATGAAAAGTCAGGAGGAATCCTACCATTAGCAGCTCTTATCCCAATCATTGCAGGTGCCGTAAGTGCCGCAGGTGGTGTAGCTGGAGGTGTAGCAACTGCTGTTAAAGCTGGGAATGATAGAGCTCACCAGCTAGAATTGCAAAAGATTGCAAGAGACAAAGGTATAACAATTAAGGCAGGAGAGGGCTGCCCTGATTTTGATGATTGTGATGATCATGATGCTTGTGTGCATCAAAATTCTGTAAGCAAGTCCGACATTGTCAAAGCCATCATGACACTGCACAATGCTGGGTTTACAATAATGCGCATGTGATGAGGTTTAAAACCCCACTTTATCCAGCTTCATAAACCTAAAGCTACTGATAGGATGTAGAAACAGTTCAACTTTTCTATCAGGGTGGTCACCCTCAAAATTTTTTTTTATTTTAGAGAAAAAAATGCCAAAAGCTAATCCAGCAAAAGATTTAGTCAACAAATATTTTTCAAAAGGCGTCTCATTTCAAGACAAAAGTAATTTACTAAGAAAAGAATGTAAACAAAAGTTTAACACCGACCCTGGTCACCTGGGAAGCTATGAAAAACAGTTGGAAATCATCAATCAATTAGAATCCAACCAGTATGCGCCTATACAAAATCCTGCAAAGGAACACCAAGAGAGGAGTCGCAACTTAGTTAACAAATACGAAACTCTCACTGGTGAAAAAGCAAAGTACCCACAAAATAAGCAGGAACAAGAGAAATTAGAGCAATTAATCCATTTAAAAGAGTCGGAGCTTGCCATTGAAGAGATTAATTTTGCACAGAGGAAGTTTACAGAGCATTACATAGAGTACACAATCCCAATAAACGGCACCAACGGTACCACCGCAAACATCTACGACTATAAAGACAGCATCCAATCAGTTGTTGATCACACACTCAAAACACGCAAGACCTTTAAACTACAGATATCATTCAAGATTGCGTTTTATATGCCTGCAAAACCCACTGAGCATCTCGAGTATTACATGACAACAAAGGCAAAGCCATTCACCCCTACAGACACACTGGATCCTTTCCTTCAAGATGTCACTAAGAAAATTGAAGCGTTTACATCCAGAGGTTCCGGATGGGTCGTGGGAGGGATTCAAAGAGCAACTGTCATGGTCATGAAATATGACCCACTTAAAGCCTCCTCTTATATAGAGCTCCCGCATAAGCTAGCCGGCAAAAAAGCTTGCATAAATGTTAAAAATAAAGACAATTGCTGTGCTCTATGGGCAGTTCTCTCTGCACTTCTTCATGATAGTGTCCCTCACCACCCTGAAAGAACCTCAAATTATCAAAATTATTTCAACTACTATCTCATCGAATGCGAAAAGAAGGGAATCAGGTTTGACAAAGGAGGCTTGGCGATCTCTCAGATCCCAAAGCTAGAAGAAGTGTTTAATAACAAAATTAGAATCACAGTCTTTGAATGGAGTGAAAAAACTGAGAAAGTTCAACCGGTCAGATGTAGCAAAGACGTTTTAGATCCTGAGGGGAAAAGGCGGATTGAAGTGGATCTTCTAGTGATTGGTAATTTACTAGAGGAGGCTCACTATGTTTGGATTAAAGATCTTTCAAGACTCATTCACAAGCAGTTGAATAATCATCACGAGGCTGTTGCCATCTGCCGCTTGTGCCTTAAGCATTACAGTGGACCTGAACGCTTTGAAAAGCTAACAGAGCATGAATTATCATGTGAGGATCACCCGACCAATTGCTCTCTTCCTTCAGCTGAAGAGAAGTATCTCCGTTTTAAGAACTATCACAAGATGGAGAAGCTCCCATTTGTTGTATATGCTGATTTCGAATGCTCAATCATGCCAGAAACTCAAAAACAAACTCAAACACAAAAACAAACTCAAACACAAAAACAAACTCAAACTCAGAAACATGTCCCCAATTCAGTAGCATATGCCTTTATTACTACAAAAGGACTTGTTGAGTTTTAATTATTTCTTTGGAGAGCAGTGTGTGGAGCAGTTTATTGCCAGAATGTTAGAGTTGCAAAGAGTAATTAGCACCCTTCAACCTGTTCCAATAAGTATGTTTGAGGAGGATGAAAGCAATTTCCTATCAGCAACTCAATGTCACATCTGCAGGAAAAGTTAACTTGCACTGATTTAAAAACCCCACCGTTAGGGACCACTGCCACTTTACTGGGAAATTTAGAGGTGCAGCGCATAACACCTGTAATCTAAAGCTAAAATCGAACATTCATGATCTAACGATATTTTGTCACAACGCAAAGAACTATGACATGCATTTAATAGTTGAAAAAATCGGCATGATTCCAGACATACACCTTGACTGCATCGCAGAGAACAAGGAGAAGTTTAAGTGTGTTGATATTAAACAGGATAATTCGGGTACAGGTAAAATAAGACTGAAGGATTCATATCAATTTCTAGCTGCCAGTCTAGACGAACTAAGCAAGAATCTAAAAGATGAACAATGTACATATACAAAGATGTTTGCAAGTAAAATTAACAACACTGATGAATCATTTAAACTTTTAAGAAAGAAAGGCTTCTACCCCTATGAAAATATTACTGGGTATCACGTATTTGAAGAAGGTTTACCACCACAAGAAAAGTTCTTTTCAAAGCTAACAGACTCTGGAATCTCTGACAAAGACTATGAGCACGCGAAGCATGTCTATAATTACTTTAATTGTCAAAACTTCTTCCAGTATCACCTGCTTTACCTCTACACAGATGTGTTTCTGCTGGCCGATGTGTTTGAAACCTTCAGATACACCTGGTACACAGCATATGGCCTCGATCCAGCACATTATGTGTCTCTGCCCGCCACTAGCTGGGAATCTTTGCTTAAAATGAAATGGGATCAAGATCCAGATTGGTACATTGAACTTCTTACAGACATTGACATGTACAATTTTGTCGAATCGTCAAAGCGAGGGGGAATCTCAATTTGCGTTAATAGGTATGCAAAAGCAAACAATCCCTACATTGAATCTTACAATAAGGAGCAGCCCTCAAACTACATTACTTACTTGGACGCTAATAATCTCTACGGGTGGGCGATGAGTCAAGATCTTCCAGTTAGAGATTTTCGATGGCTACCCTCATCAGAATTCAAATGGGACTTTTCATTGGCTGCCATTTATGAAGTTGATGTTTACATTCCACCAGAGCTTCACGACTATTTCTCTGACTTTCCACCCTTCCCAGAGAACATCAAGTGCCCGAAAATAATCGAAACTCCCAATGATAATAATGGAACTTGGCACCTGTCAGGAACAGAAAAAGAACATACAGAGAAACTAACACAGAATCTAAACAACAAGACACGTTACAAAATCCATTACAAACTGCTTCAGTATTTTATCTCACTTGGTTGCAGGGTCACCAAAGTTCACAGGGCTCTTACATTTACAGAGGAAGCGTGGATGAAACCCTACATTGATAAGAACACCCAGTTTAGGACCAAAGCAACCAACGACTTTGACAAGAACCTCTTTAAGTTGGCCAACAACTCTGTCTATGGCAAGACTCTTGAGAATGAGCGGAAAAGAACAAACCTGAAACTTGTTACCTCATCAGAGCCTGCTGTTATTCAGGCAAATATGTCAAAGCCAACATTCAAAGAACTCCATATCTTTAATAGCTACTTAGGTGTGATCATATTTTACAAAACCAAGGTGACGCTGCGCAAGCCGATCTATACAGGTGTCACTGTTCTCGACGAATCAAAACGTCTGATGTACCAGTTCTTCTATGGCATGAAGCAGCAGTACAAGGATAAAATGAAACTCTTGTACACTGACACAGACAGTTTTATTATGGACATTCAAACAGAAGACATTTATCAGGACATGCTGCAGCAAAAAGATTTGTTTGACTTGTCTGAGTATGATGAATCTTGCAGGACACAGAATGGCGATCAAGTGTTTGACGCACTAACAAGAAAGTGATTGGGAAAATGAAGGACGAGATTGCTGGTGACATAATCACTGAATTCATTGGGTTGAGAGCAAAGTCCTATTTTGTAAAATGTGAGTCGTCAGACCCAATTAAAAAATCAAAGGGAATTCCGAAACGTGTGGTTAGGAAGGAAATTAATGAAGCTGAATACAGAGACGCCTTGAATTGCAACAAAAAGACATCACATGAGTTCTCAAAGCTACAATCTAAAAACCATATTATTCACACAATTCAGCAAAAGAAGATTGGACTGTCAGGTGCAGATAACAAGAGATTCATTTTTGATGACAATATTAACAGTCTACCGTTCGGGCATTGGAGATTAGGCTTAGGAGGTTGGGTTTAGGAGGTGGAGACTAGGTTTAGGTTTAAGAGAAAGTTTAATAAAACTAAAAAAAATGACGACAAATAACTTTCTTGAAGATTTGGCTAACGAACTGGAAATCCCAAACTTTAGAGGAATATTTATGAGGGACACTCTGCCTGATTTTCCTCTAAGAAAAGAATGCGGCATCATGAACTTTGACACCACGATAAGCCAGGATCTCATTGGGTTTGCTGGGTGATTGATCCCGATCGCAAGCACAAGTGTTATTACTTCGATAGCTATGGGACGGCAGTACCAGAAGAGCTAAGAAATTATATGAAGGGAAAAAAGAATAAAAAAATTTATCGCTCAGACTTTATTCTCCAAGGTCTTAGCAGTGATATTTGCGGTGAGCTGTGCATGACTGTTTTGTATGCAATGACCAAAACACGAAAGACCTACAAGGAAATTATTCGTACCTGTGTTTCATAGGGTTCATTGTGCATTTCTCGTTGTCCTTACCGAATTTCTCGTTGTCCTTCTTTCCGCATAATGTTGAAGAACTTTCTCGAGTTCATTTCTCAGCTGACTCATGTCATCAGTACCGACCATGTTCAAGTTCATTCGAATTGATTGTTCATAAAGATCCTGAATGGTTTTGAACTCATCCTCTGAAATGAACTTATCCTCGATTGCCCTTGAAATGTACCCTATGATTGAAGTGTGCACCCCTTTCTCTTTTACTTGCTTCTCCTGTAGCTGCTTTAGTTTTTTTCGCCTGTTTCGCGCTAATGCTCCAGTAATTGCTGAAATAAGTCCACATGCAGCACCAGCAGAGCCGAGCGGGATTGCGATTGGGGCTGTGATGACTGGCAACACTGAGACAGCTGCAGCAGACCCAGTTAGAACACACACAGATCCTAGAATCATATTGCTGTAGTCGAAAAATTTACAGTGGCTGTCATAGCGCTTAATTTTCTTTGTGTTGTGGAAAATATTTTTTTCAAGATCATCTCGCATTTTTTGAATCTCCACTAGTCGAAACTGCTGAGAGTTACAAGTAATGACGGGGTAGAGTTTTTGTTGCTCATATTGAGGTGCATTCAGATTCGGTGCATTCAGGCTTTGTGTGTTCGAATTCGGTGCCATTGGGTTTGGTGCTGTCGGTATTTTAGGTTCAACGTATTGAGACTGATCGTATAGAGAATTTTGTTGGGCCATTTTTTTCTCTAGAAAAAATAAAAAAATTACAAAACTACCCGGTTGAAAGATCTGTTTTCTTTTTGATAATTCCATCTGCACCGCCGGTTGTCTAGGCGGCTCTCGTGACGCCGGAGGATCGCGAGTCCAGCAGGCAGCGGCTGGGCGGCTGACGTTTGAGAGCGTGCCGGATTACTCCGGCGGGGTCCAGAGCTCCTTCTACTCGATCTGTAGACATGACCGGACGAGCAGTAGATTCTGCTTCATCAATAGCAATATCACGAAGATTGAGTGTTCTCTCCAGACGATCAAGCCTCCTTAGTATTTTACCCCAAGAGCTATACATTCCGTTTAGATAGCTACTGTGTGATACATCCTTTCTCTTTAATGCTTCAAGTCTTTCTTTAATTCTATCATGCAACGCTGTTGACTGGTTCATGAACTCTTCTAAATTATTTACTTTAGCTGTGTTTGTGAAAACTCCTCCTTCAAGAATACGCATCCGTCTATCAGTGGAATTTCCCAGAAGATTAACTGTCGATCTTAAGCTGTTGATTTGCGAGACTATCGAAGTTATTTCTGACCTTAGTTCATTAGTTGCGTTTAACAACGGCACATAAAGCTTATCACTTTCAAACTTCTGCCTAGCTACTTTAAGCCTGAGATCTTCCATGTTTATTTGCAACTGGTGCATGGAGCGCTCTAGGGCTTTCAGTCTGTTTTTATTCAGTTTGATCTCTGGGATCTTTTCGTCGCTGTTGATATATCGCCTGTCAAGGATGGATATTTGAGCTGATGTAAGAGCGCTGTTGCCAGAAATGGATTCACCTGCAAAATTAATAGACATCTTTTATTAGCAAATTTTAAATTACAGTTCTTTTTTCCTTGTTGATCATGACAAACTGATAGGGTTGGTTCCACTTGTCATAGCAAAGATTAACGAATTCCTCTTGTGAAATCTTTCTGCTTGAGTTTTTTGTTGGATTTATAAAATAGGCAGGCGCAATGACCTCATTGTAAAATCTTTTTAGCCTATCCTGTGGAATGGTTGGAAACAGGAGAATCAGATTGCAGTTCCCACGAATTGTTTTTTCGGGAGCTCGAACCAGTTCTGTGCAATGTAAATTACATTACAATTGTTATGTCGCCCTCTTGTAAAATAGTTTTCTATCTGCTTCTGTGGGCCTGTCATACAATCATCAAAGACGATCAAATGCTTTCTCCCTTTTTCTAGCTCATCTGGTTGGGGTAGAAGTTTGGTCTTTGGATCAGCCTGCGGATCTCCATAGGTGAACACTTTAATGTTCTGCCATTTTTCATTGTCTTTGAGGTGCTTTGCATATTCAGCAGCTACAATTTCAGGGTTACTGGGAAGGCTCATTTGGTTATTAAAACATTGAATAATGTCCTCTTTGTTCAGTTTGTTTTGCAATCCAGAAATCAGCATTTTATACTCATCTTGATACAGTGTGGGAGAGTAGATGTGCAGAGTGTCATAGTCGATAAAGCCAGGTCTAAGAAGCATGTTAAAGACTCTGAATGTTTTACCTGAACCTGATGAACCAACAACAATGCATCTGAAGTGACTCGGGATTGACTCGTGATGAGAAAACTTAATCTGATTACGCGTCCAGTGAGGATTGAAGTCGTTTGAGAAGTCCATTTTTTCTATGATTGAAAAAAAATTAAATAATAAATCATTTAGAAGATGTGTCATTTCGGGACTTGAATGTGTCGTTTTGGGACTTAGATGTGTCATTTTGGGACTTAGATGTGTCATTTTGGGACTTAGATGTGTCATTTCAGGACTAGTCTTATACTCTTACATGTCTTGTACCCTTGAAAAGTACCCTTTAGTCAAATTTGAAACCGCTTCCCTTTTTAATGCTAGCTCTCATCTTCTCATAGACTGCAGGGTCCACATTGTCTGGATTTGGGGCCAGCGGGGCCAGCGGGGCCAGTGGAGGTTGAATCTCTTGTTTAGGTGTTACAGTATCCTTTATCTTTTTGGCTGCTGTGGCTACACTGCCAGCCGCTTCGGCAACGTTCTTGATGTTCTCTTTGTTCTCTCCAATGACCTTAAAAATCTTGGCCCCCTGAGCGATCAAATCGGCAAGACCGTTCCCTGAGCGTTCTTTTCTTGGATAGTGGCCTGCAGGGAAAAGTCCAGATCCGCGTTTAATGAGATTAAGTTCCTCTTTGTCATAGTATTTGTCAATGTCTTTTTCGAAAATAAGTGGCATTTTTACTTGAAATAAATTATTTTTTGTTGAACCGCGAAAGCAGAAGCTCTCTCGCCCTCTTATCGATGTATTTTCTCTCAAGCATTTTATTGAGGATGTGAACGAACTCTTTTCTATTCTCATCTTTCATTCCGGTCTTTGCTGCTCCTAGAAGAACCGCTACTCGCTTGTAGATTTCAGCTATTCCTTTTCCAGTTGAAGGCGGTTGGTCTTGAGGTTGTGGAGTTGGTTGGGCTTGTGGCTGCTGGGGAGGTGATGCAAAAGACTGCTCACTTTCAGAGATGGAACTGTCATGTGGCGCCTGTCTTTGTTGAGGTGTGAAAACTCTTTGCTTGATTCTGTTCATTCGATCTGGAGAGTGTTGTTCTAAGAGTTGCCAGGCATCTGGGTGATCATTTTTATATTCAGCTACTTTCAAAGGGTCTAACTGCTCGAGTTGACTAAGTACTTGTTCTTCTGTGGAATGTTGCTGCTGTTGTGGCGGTTGCTGTTGTTGTTCTAGATATTTCATCTGATCAATGACTTCCCCCTGATCTGGCAAACCAAACCATTGTTTAAAGTGCTTGTACTTTTTGAAATTAGTCAGGTTGACACCGCCATCGTACATGTGTTTCAGAACTTCTGGGACCTTTAGTATTTCTATATCTCTAGCAAGAGAAAAAATCACTAGATCTCTGTAGTTCTTTAGCTGTTTGTCCGAGATTCTCTCTTGGTTCTTGGTCATAAAATTCAGTAAGGTTTCTGTGAAAGGAATGCTCTTAGTTTCCGAGCCTTTGACAACAGAAATATGTTTCTTATTTATGTCGATATAATATTCCACTGGTTCATTATAAATATTTTTTCTCCACATACTTATTCCAAATACATATTTCCCATCATGTTCTACACGCTCTACTGGTCCAAAAATGTTATCTGTCACTTTTAGTTGCTGTTGTTGTGGTTGTGGTTGTTGTGGTTGTGATTGTTGTAGTTGCGGCTGTATCTGTGGTGCTTCTGGAATTTTGCCCAAAGCCTTTTGCACCTGGGTTTCCTGTATGTCGTCGATAGTTTCTTTGACCTGATCAATATTTTTCTTAGCTTCTCCATACCCGGGTTTATGAAACTCTGTAGCTGCTTGGACAAACTCATTGTAGGATTGTTGCTCCTTATTTATTAGCCCGGTAACTCGTTTCTCTGCTTGTGCTAGCTTCTCCAATTCAGATATCTGCTGTGTACTTTTTCGCTTCATTTCTTATTTTATTTTATTTTTAGTTAAAAAATGAACGACCCACTGACACCAGTTTTCTACAAAATTAACAAGCCTATTTTGAGTGATAATAGCACAATCAAAGCGACTCAGGTAAGAGTTCCCAGTCAGGAAAATCAGAATGAAACTAATCTTGGTCCTGGCCAAACACTGACATTCACATACAATGGATGTTCGTCTTTGGTTAGTGTGCACAGTCTTAAGAGCGGCTTCTATATGACATTTCAATTCAAGACAAAGGGTGGTGCGGATGCGGCTCGTGCTAACGTTGATAAGCATGATGCGGATGTGGCTCTGATTAGTAACTTTTGGGCGTACATGTTCAAGGAGTTTAGTGTATCGAATGGGAGCACAGAGTTGGAGCGAATCGCCAACTTTGGAATTGTCTATGACGCTCATTGTTTGATCGAGAATCCTGATTTTATTCAGTTGGGAAGTGGTGCGGGTTTTATTGCAGATGAAAAAGAAGGAGACATTAATGACAGTGGCTATAAAAAGAGGAAGAAGAGATACAACTATGCATTGCAAGGTGCTGATGATGCTGCTAAAAACCCGCTGTATCGGTCTGTTGATGTATTTGTACCATTGAGATTCATGAGTGGATTCTGTAATACATTTAATCGACTGACTAGCAACTTTAGCTACACATTTAGACTGACTAGAGATGATCGCAGTAGAGTGTTGTGGACTGGGGCGGACCACACTAGGATGGAGGTGAAGCTAACCGGAATCGAGCTGTATTTGGAAGTCATTGAGCCAAAGACTGCACTAAAAGCAGACTATCTTAAGGCAATAGAGAAGGACATTGATGTTGCATACACGGCCTACATGTGTCGAGATGAGCGAAACGAAACTAGAACAAACATCTGCATTAAAGAGGGATCATGCAGCAATCCAAGGTATATTATTATTAACATGAGAAACCCAAATAGCATTATACGCTACATGCATGGAGACGTGCGGTCCATTCAGCATGAAATCAGTGATAATCTTTACCCTGCACTGCCACAAAATGGAGATTTCAGTCAGAATAAGATTAGCAAATTTTATAGCGAGTTAGTCGACTTGGCTGTGAAAGAGAACAATGGAATTGCTATCACTGCTCTTCAATATGGAACTCTATATCCGATGTTTGGCGCTGATGTGTCTGCCAGACAAATGCCTACTGATAACAGCCCTGTGAATATCGTGACTAACATTGAGAGGACTGACGCAACACCCGTGGACTTGTACATTATCTATGCATTTGAGAGGAAGGTGAAGCTTAACATGATCAACAATTCATCCAGTAAAGTTTAAATATTTTTTTTGTGGGTGAAAAAATGGAAGCGATTGCTGAAAGACTAAATAATATTATTTCGCACTCCAAGGAGAGCATTCCTATTATTATACAATAACTGGGCGAATTAATGACTCAAACGGGATATTTATTCAAAAATTAGAGCAGGCGATTAGCCTGGATCCAGGTGCTAATTATCATGTCTATCTTAACGACTTCACTGGTTGGTCAAACGTTCCCAATGTGTCGGCAGCAAATAATAAGTTTTATTACAAATGGAAAGGTGCAGCAGCAGAACCTGTGGTATTCCCTGTTAGCACGCAAAGTGTGGATGCCTACAATTACTTTCTAGAAAACGTCTTTACTAAAAGAGGCCATTTTGAGACACCTGATGCGAGTAAGCCAGATAAAAAACTGTTCCCTGTCAAACTATCCTATGATCTCACTGTAATGAGAGTGGTCATGCAAGTTCACAAAGATGTGGAGGTTGAGTTTAAAGATGACACTTGGTATAGGGAATTAGGATTCGAGAAGAAAGTTTATAAGGCAGAATCCGCGGCACGGACCGCCACTCAAGCGTCGGGGGCCGTTAGCA
This sequence comes from Macrostomum lignano, assembly GCA_002269645.1. Classification (NCBI taxonomy): domain Eukaryota; kingdom Metazoa; phylum Platyhelminthes; family Macrostomidae; genus Macrostomum; species Macrostomum lignano. The sequence goes on along the minus strand of NIVC01001824.1, from coordinate 205,136 downwards.
TGGCCCGGGAAAGTGTACGCGGTTTGTTCTTAGCACCCAATATAGCAGACATTGTAAAGGGTTTGAATATTCTAATCAGAACTAATCTCAGTCTTGATTGGGTATTTAAGGGAAAGCGAACTAATATTTTGTACAACATCTCCAACTCTGTAGCTGGAGGACAGATGGTGGTAGAGAAACCCAATCCAGTGAAAAGAGTTGTATTGAGTAATAAGGAAATTCACGAGATTGTGCTACAGTTTGAGACTGAAGATGGGGTAGGTGTTGATTTCAACGGGGAAGAGTTTGTATTGACGTTGATCATTGAGAGAATATGAGAAATCACAATTGCCTAATGATTTCTGCAAAGTTATAAAGAGTTGCGCACAAGAGAGATTCTCATTCTCCGGAGAGTTAAGAGCAGAAAATGAAAAAATTCAACCGCTTCGCCGCCATTAGCATGTATGGACTGTGTATGTTTGATTGATATTGATTATTGGCCAAATTGTGAGGCCAGTTGGCCCGCCTAGTTGGCCTCGGCCCGCCGATTTGGCCTCGGAATGTGGCCCGCCTTGTTGGTCTATACGGTATGAAGATATGGGGGGGGGGTAGAGAGAGGCGTTTGAGTCGGGAGTCGGGAAGGGTTTAACTATTATTCTCAGCCCCAGCCAAACGCAACAGCTGCATTTGAAAAGTTGAGAAGCAGAAGGGCTTGCTCTCGGGAAAAAAGGCAATTTGCCCGAGTGCTCTGAAAGCCAGCATACAATGGCTTTCCAAAGCATCATATCTCCAATTAAAAAAACCTACTAGGTAGTACCTTGTAGCAAGAGGGTTTTCCATGGGTTTTTCAGCAGTCACTAGTTCCATGTTATTTTTCATTGGCTGCCATGAATTTTGGCCACGCCGGCTGCCATAAATTCACAGGTTTTGGTTTTGGTTTTGGTTTTGGTTTTACGTTTAGAATTTAGCTCAACTAGCATCACAATGCCGTCTGCTAATGAACTCAAAAAGCGATACAACGAGGCTAGGAAAAACAAAGAGAAGACCCTAAAAATCATCAGGTCACTTAATAATCGAAGTATCCTAAAGGTTGACCTGAGTATTCTAGACGGCATGGACACATTTTATTCATTAGTCAATGAGGAACAACTACTTAAACATCTGGGTCTCTTTCTGAAATATAAACGCATGGAGTCCCATAACGCCATCAAATACCGAAATATGGTCGACGCTGCAATTACCGTTGAAGAAGAACAAGAACCATCTCCACCACCATACGACACCGTTACCACTGGACATTCTGGTGGAGGTACTGAACACTCTGGTGGAGGTACTGGACATTCTGGTGGAGGTACTGGACATTCTGGTGGAGGTACTGGACATTCTGGAGGAGGTGCTGGACATCCTGGTGGAGCAGAAGAGCTACCAGATTATCATGACGTAGAAATGGAGGACGCCCCAGAGAATCCGAATCGCCTCCGCTTTCACAGTGGATGAAATTCCACGGGTGGTTTTGTAGCGAGTTTGCTACAAGCTGAGCTTAAGATTGAACCAAAAGCAAGTATATTTAAGATTTTAACATATGGCCGCGCACCTAGGCTCTCTAGATCTTTCAAGACTGTAAGATATGTGGGCGGTATGAGTAGTCTTTGGCAATCAACAAGCATAAACACGCACAAGACTATATATGATTAGCTACAAGTATGTGATTACGCAATAGTTTCATACAGTTCGGATTAACCGATAAATTTTATGCTATTGTAATCTGGATAGAACAACTCTTTGAATAAAAAATATACCATCTTTTGGATATAAACTAGTTTTTGTCTCACTTTATTCTCTTTTTAAAATGCCTCTGATTTCTCAAGCAGGAAATAAAAAAAACTATAGATGCGCAGGCTTGGCCCATGGGGAGAAGAATGCAGATTATTTTCTGATTGTTTCGAAGATGCTATGGGTGGATGTCGGTGGATGATGTAGGACACCTGTTATGCTCTGATTCTGTCGTGGAGGAAGGAGGATAGGTTAGGAGGATTATAGATGACGTTTTGTGAGCGAGTAGGACCCCTTTTTTCTGATTCAGGGATAATATGGATGGATTTAAGAGGATTATGTTTGAAGTTTTCGGAGTAAGTAGGACACCTGTTATGCTCTGATTCTGTCGGGGATAATATGGATGGATTTACTGGGATTACGTTCAAAGTTTTTGGAGCAAGTGCGACCCCCCTTTTTTTCTGATTCTGTCAGGGATAATATGGATGGATTTAATGGGATTACGTTCAAAGTTTTTGGAGCAAGTGCGACCCCCCTTTTTTTCTGATTCTGTCAGGGATAATATGGATGGATTTAATGGGATTATGGAGGACGTTTTGTGAGCGAGTGCGACCCCCCCCCCTTTTTTTCTGATTCTGTCAGGGATAATATAGATGGATTTAATGGGATTATGGAGGACGTGAAAAATTTTGTCCCAGAAGCCCCCTCATGCCTTCTACTTACAACTTAGAGGCACAGCCATGGGGCGCATATTTGCGCCCAGCTATGCCTGTCTCTTCATGAGCCTCTGGGAGGAAACTGCCCTGAGAACTGCTCTTTATAAGCCGAAAATCTATTTTAGGTACATAGATGATATCTTCATTCACTGGGACCACCCGGCTGAAACTCTGACAGAATTTGTTGTACACCTAAATTCAATCAACCCCAACATCAAACTCACCGTCAGCTCCTCATCAACTGAGGTCAGTTTCCTTGACATGACCATCAGGAAAGCTGAAAACCGCTTCACAACACAACTGTTTTCAAAAGAAACAGACACTCATAGATTGTTGCACCGACAGTCCTTCCATCCGTCACACACCTTCAAGGGGGTAGTAAAATCCCAAGTCCTTCGGTACGCTCGAATCTGTGATGACTACAAGTCTTTCAACCGTGCTTTCAATTCTTTAAAATCGGAACTCAAGCAATTAGGCTACTCGAAGATTTTTCTTAGAAACTGCAAAAAGGAGGTCCTCATACTTATGAACTGGACTGCAGGACCAACGACCAATCTGGGTCTGCTTCCCAAAGGGTTCCATCCCTGTGGGTCATCCCGCTGCAAATGCTGCACCCACTCACCGCCTGCTCTCTCCGCCCAGGGACTGCAACCGGCTTCTGGTTTTTTAATCTCTCAGAGCCTGTCCTGTGGCTCCAAGAACATCATCTATGGCATCTCCTGCAACCAGTGCCACCCTGGGAAAATCTTCTATGTAGGGATGACTAGAAGAACAATGAGAGATAGAATGAACCAACACAGGTCAAATATTAACAGGAGAGTCGTAACTTCGGGGTCAGAGCACTTTCTCACCCCAATCACTCAATTGCAAACTTTGTCTCCATTGCTATCGAACAAGTTCTTAATAACAACAAAATCGAACTAAGGGAAGAAATCTGGATTAAAAAACTAGGGACTGACAAACCGCCAGGTACGAACATCAGGGTCGACAATCATCTTCTCCGACCCATCCCAATGGTCCTTCCTTTTCACCCATCTACGGTCTGGCTTGCCAACGAGATTGCTAAAAACTTTGATAAGCTACAAAATAAACCAGGCTCCCGCATACTGCCCGCATTTACACGGCAACGTAACTTACAGAGCCTCCTGGCTCCCAATAAGTTCAAGTCTCAGCCAGGAAACATTTAATCATTTTAACCAATGCGCTATTTTCACCCTATTAAAGTACAATATTTATTCACGTGTCATTTATTTTATTTTATTTTATTCAAACTGCTTAATTGTACGCTCAATATTGATTTTTATGCTCCTACCCCCAATACCGGCATTTCATCTAATCGTATAGTATCGCATATCGTATAGTACTTCGAAATAACAATTTTTTATAACAAATATACTGTCGTTTAAAATGAATGGTGGAAAGCCTCTGGGACAAGTTAGAGCTAGGCAAAACAGGGTTTTAAATGTACATCCCTCATATGTACAACTACTCATCAATTCTATCAGACTAAGAAAAATAATACTTAAAAGACCAACTTGAATTGCATGACACAGATTTTTTGGCCTGACGAAGAGCCCAGAGGCTCGAAACCGGTAGCCCATATTAAATTAATTAAGTCTTTGATTTTTTTAAACACGCCGTGACCTCTCTTCTCTCTCTCTCTACCTCTCCCCTCTACCTGTATCCCTCTCCCCTCTACCTGTCTCCCTCTCCCCTCTACCTGTCTCCCTCTCCCCTCTACCTGTCTCCCTCTCCTCTCTCCCTGTCTCCTCTCATCAAGTTGGCCTCACCAACCTTGGCCACCAGGCTTCTGATCATCGTTGCTATGGGCGCAGAATCCGCTTAATCCATCTCCCTCGCCGTCGCCGTTGCCCTGTCCGACATTGCTGTGGCCGTTCACTTTCAGACAGAACGGCGAGCCGGCCACATGTACATCTCGACAGTCAATCGACTGCGTTAATCGCAACTGGTGACAGCCCTGCTCAGCAGGCTGCTCGAGAACTAGCCTGGCATTCTCGCCTTCGCCCTCGCCATTGGCGTTGCCAAACTGCACCGCCACAGGCTGCAAGCGACCGTTGGGCGATTGGAGACTTGCAGAAGTTTTCTCAGTTAATGAAGGCTGACTGACGACTGATAAGCTCAGTGTAGCTGAGGCCGGGATCTGCATGGCAACGGGTTTTTAATAGAGGTTAACTATATAGTCAGTGTCATCGATTGAGTAGGAGCACGATAAGTATTAGGAACAATCATTTTTTGCTTATTAGAGCTAGGGCATTGACCTTCCCTGAAAATTAGCCAAGGGGACATTGACCTCCTCTAGATACTCGTACACGTAGTTTCTCCATGGGACATTGACCTCCTCTTGATAACTATAACCTGTAGGGGGGTGGGAATTGACCTCCTCTTGATAATTATAGCCTGTAGGGGGGGATTGACCTCCTCTTGATAATTATAGCCTGTAGGGGGGGATTGACCTCCTCTTGATAATTATAGCCTGTAGGGGGGGATTGACCTCCTCTTGATAATTATAGCCTGAAGGGGGGGGGAATTGACCTCCTCTTGATAATTATAGTCTGTAGGGGGGGGGGATTGACCTCCTCTTGATAATTAAAGTCTGTAGGGGGGGTGGGGAATTGACCTCCTCTTGATAATTATAGTCTGTAGGGGGAATTGACCTCCTCTTGATAATTATAGTCTGTAGGGGGGATTGACCTCCTCTTGATAATTATAGTCTGTAGGGGGAATTGACCTCCTCTTGATAATTATAGTCTGTAGGGGGGATTGACCTCCTCTTGATAATTATAGTCTGTAGGGGGGATTGACCTCCTCTTGATAATTATAGTCTGTAGGGGGGGGGAATTGACCTCCTCTTGATAATTATAGCCTGTAGGGGGGGGGAATTGACCTCCTCTTGATAATTATAGCCTGTAGGGGGGGGGAATGGACCTCCTCTTGATAATTATAGTCTGTAGAGGGGGGGGGAATTGACCTCCTCTTGATAATTATAGCCTGTAGGGGGGGGGAATTGACCTCCTCTTGATAATTATAGCCTGTAGGGGGGGGGGAATGGACCTCCTCTTGATAATTATAGTCTGTAGAGGGGGGGGGAATTGACCTCCTCTTGATAATTATAGCCTGTAGGGGGGGGGGGAATTGACCTCCTCTTGATAATTATAGCCTGTAGGGGGGGGGAATTGACCTCCTCTTGATAATTATAGCCTGTAGGGGGGGGGGAATGGACCTCCTCTTGATAATTATAGTCTGTAGAGGGGGGGGGAATTGACCTCCTCTTGATAATTATAGCCTGTAGGGGGGGGGGGAATTGACCTCCTCTTGATAATTATAGCCTGTAGGGGGGGGAATTGACCTCCTCTTGATAATTATAGCCTGTAGGGGGGGGGGAATGGACCTCCTCTTGATAATTATAGTCTGTAGGGGGGGGGGAATGGACCTCCTCTTGATAATTATAGCCTGTAGGGGGGGGGGAATGGATCTCCTCTTGATAGTTAGCCTGTAAGGGGGTACTCAAATATCAAACGACCTCTGGTATAATAAAAACTTACCCTGTCAATCATTGCTCAGCGATCCATTGTCGATAAATTATTGATATGATTTAAGAGAATGTGCACTCTCCTTTTAGTAACAGCCTTTGCCACAAGCAAGCGCGCAGAAAAATATGCAAATCGGACTTGAAGAAATATTTTTGAGTATAGTTACACTCCAATTCCTACCTGGCTATAACCAATCAGACTGTCCCGTGTGTCCCCTGTCCGTTCAGATGACTTTTATCTCTAACTACAGCTACTCTTGCTGGGGTGTTCACTTCCTCACCCGCTCTTCCCTCCATGCCTCGGTGCTCAGACCAGACCAGCACAGCACCCCTCCCACAGCAATGCATAGCTAGGCTGGTTATAATAGTTGAGCCAGCTCTATTCAAATCGTTACTTTATCCAAAATTAACCCTTAACTGGGCTGTACAGGGCAGAGCGTTGAGAGGGACTTGCAAGTTGCCTGCCACAGGGAAGTGGGGCTAGAGTGAGTGTACGCTCTGGCCTAGCTCACCTTTACGCATGCTGGGAAAAAAGAGGTCTGGCTTTTTCTAGTAAAATGTGGGCTGAGGAAAGACAGGAAGCACTGGCCAAATATAGTAAGTATTTTTATACTGTATGGTCAAAACACATATACTACTGCCTACTGAAAGGTCCGGAGTTCGATTCCCGACCCACTCGGAACAATTTGTGTTCTTGAGCAAGACACTTGCATTGCTTCAGTTCACCCAGCTGTAACATGGGTGCCAGCATTAGCTGGGGTAATTGAGGCTGTGTGTGGCGACCCCCCCCCCCCCCAGTCCTTGGACTGAACAGCCGTACGCGGGATAGCGACGTTTGCCTGCGGGACGTTTGCCAGCCGACGTTTGCCTGCGGGACGTTTGCCAGCCGACATTTGCCAGCCGACGTTTGCCAGCCGACGTTTGCCAGTGGGACGTTTGCCAGCCGAAGTTTGCCTGCCGGACGTTTGCCAGCCGACGTTTGCCTGCGAGACGTTTGCCAGCCGACATTTGCCAGCCGACGTTTGCCAGCCGACGTTTGCCAGCGGGACGTTTGCCAGCCGAAGTTTGCCTGCCGGACGTTTGCCTGCCGGACGTTTGCCAGCCGACGTTTGCCAGCCGACGTTTGCCTGCCGGAAGTTTGCCAGCCAAAATTTGCTAGCCAATATAAAGCCAGTCAGTGAAAAATTTGATACTGAAACATTCGCAGTTTAGCGGTTTGACAAAAACCGTTTTTACTCCAACTTTTTGACGGTTATTCGCATGTATACAAGTTTGAAAGCAAAATATATAAATTATGCAGTTCATCAGTCTAACGTCTAATATCTAGTTTAACAACGATTTTGGCACAACATATCAAAAGATGAACATTGGGTTTGCCTCGTATGAAAGCAATAACAATTGTTGTGCTGAAAAGATGAAAACTTCCTATCTCCCTATGGCCTTCAAAACATTTTTCATAGATTTCGAGTGCTGCGTACTTCTACTTTAGTAGTCCTTGGCATGACTAAGCTTTGCATACGTAGTGTCTAGCGCTTGCTATTCTACTAGCTTGCTACTGGCGGTTTGTCTGGCTATTCAGCTATATAGCTTACTATAAAAACGTACCGCATTCGACTCGTCTACACATGTACGTTGAGATCGCGGTTTCCTTGCTTACTTGAGTAGTAATACAACAGCATTGGAATCAATTTGCTTACTTTGAGATCTCCCAATGAACTGAGAAATATATGAGCCAGAATTACCGCTCAGCAGCTCTTTTTGTTTGCCTCATAACTTAATCGCTGGAGATTCCCGTTGTAATCTGCGCGTCTTCTTTCGCACATCAAAAATCAAACATCTCAAACTGGGAAAAACGATACACAATTGTCAAAAGTAAACAATATTTTCACATTCAAAGAAAATCGTTGTTAAACTGGATATTAGATGTAAATCTATATAAATTGCATAATTTATAGATTTTGCTTTCAAACTTGTATATATGCGAATAACCGTCAAAAAGTTGGAGTAAAAACGGTTTTTGTCAAACCGCTAAACTGCGAATGTTTCAGTATCAAATTTTTCACTGACTGGCTTTATATTGGCTAGCAAATTTTGGCTGGCAAACTTCCGGCAGGCAAACGTCGGCTGGCAAACGTCCGGCAGGCAAACGTCGGCTGGCAAATGTCGGCTGGCAAACGTCCGACTGGCAAACGTCCCGCTGGCAAACGTTGGCTGGCAAATGTCGGCTGGCAAATGTCGGCTGGCAAATGTCGGCTGGCAAACGTCGGCTGGCAAACGTCGCCTGGCAAACGTCCCGCAGGCAAACGTCCGGCAGGCAAACTTCGGCTGGCAAACGTCCCGCTGGCAAACGTCGGCTGGCAAACGTCGGCTGGCAAACGTCGGCTGGCAAACGTCGGCTGGCAAATGTCGGCTGGCAAACGTCCCGCAGGCAAACGTCGGCTGGCAAACGTCCCGCAGGCAAACGTCGTAGACCCGCCGTACGCAGCCTTCAGATGCGCCGCGCAATAGCTGCGGCTGAGCTGTCGGTTGCACATCTGGCCCAATCGGGGCGGGAATGTGACTCAGCAGCTACAATGATACTTTTTAAAAACCCAAAAAAGCACAAAATATCGCAAGTAAAAGGTTAGAAAACCAAATCATTTTAAACAAACAAATATAAATTTGAGTGCCAATTTTCATGTTTAAATATTTTATTACATAGCTGTATTTGAAATGCCAGGCTAAAGTCATTAGCGCCAATCAGTACTAGTAAAGCGTGTTGCCATGCTATATCGCAGTAACTTTAATAATACATAATTACCATAAGCTGCGGCGTTAAAACTAGAAATTCAACGAAAGGTGACAAAAACAACAATTTTTTGCCTTTTCTAGCTTAAGCTGATAGGTTTCTGACACTATATGTTGTATGTACAACTGCTATGGAAAGTAGTAGCATATGCAATTTTATTTTTACATAGAAACAGTGGACTAAAGGCTGAATATGTGCAGGTGAATTAGGAGAAAGTGAATGTGCCTAGCCATTGGGAAGCAGTTTTTGAAGCAGTTTGACAGGCGCGAAAGGAAATTGGATAGAGAGGAGAGGGGAGAGAGAGGAGAGGGGAGAGAAAAGAGGAGAGGGAGAGAGGAGAAGGAAGAGGAGAGAGATGAGGGAGGATAGAGGATAGAGAAGAGAGGAGAGGGAAGGGAGCAGAGGGGAGAGAGGAGAGAGGAGAGGGGAGAAGGGAGAGAGGATAGAGGAGAAAGGAGAGGGGAGAGAGGAGAGAGAGAGGAGAGGGGAGAGAGGAGAGGGGAGAGGGGAGAGAGGAGAGGGGAGAGGGGATAGGGGAGAGAGGAGAGGGGAGAGGAGAGAGAGGAGAGGGGTGAGGGGAGAGGGGAAAGAGGAGAGGAGAGAGGGAGAGGGGAGAGAGGAGAGGGAGAGGGGAGAGGGGAAAGAGGAGAGGAGAGGGGAGAGGGGAGAGAGAGGAGAAAGGAGAGGGGAGAGGGGAGAGAGGAGAGGGGAGAGAGGAGAAAGGAGAGGGGAGAGGGGAGAGAGGAGAGGGGTGAGGGGAGAGGGGAAAGAGGAGAGGAGAGAGGGGAGAGGGGAAAGAGGAGAGGAGAGAGGGGAGAGGGAGAGGGGAGAGGGAAGAGAGGAGAGGGGAGAGGGGAAAGAGGAGAGGAGAGGGGAGAGAGGAGAGGGAGAGGGGAAAGAGGAGAGGGGAAAGGAGGAAAATAGAAGGGAAGAGGGATGAGAGGAAGGGCATAACCGGAAGGAAAGAACAAAATCAGTAAAGCAGATCAAAAGAGAACATCCGGCGACATAAAATAGCGGAGAGACAACCCTTCAGCTACCGGGACCTCGCCCTCGCCCCCGCCCTCGGCCGCGAGCCCTGGAGGAGGGTGTCGCTCCTCCTCCGACTCCTGCTGCAGTGCCCGAGCCAGCAGCAGAGTCGCCCTCGAGCTCGACAAACAAACTTTCCGGATTCTGTTCGAATTGTCGAATCCTGTCGAGCATCTGGGCCATCTGTTCGGCGCTGTATTTGAACACGCCGCCGCTGCCGCCGACGCGACTAAATGCAGTCGATGTCGATATTTTTCTCGACGCTCGTCGTTTTCTGGCGCTCGCGGCGGCGCCGGCGTCTGCCTCGGCATCGGCGCTCTGCGGCTGTTTGCGCTTTCGACCGGGTTTTCTGGCGGCAGGAGTTGACTCCTGATCGCGAGGGGGGGGGTTGGTAATGAGTCATTTATTTTGGAGAGGGTCATTTAAGTCATTGATGGGACATTTAAGTCATTGATGGAACATTTAAGTCATTGATGGGACATTTAAGTCATTAATAGGCAATTTGAGTCATTTATTGGTCACTGGAGTCATTGATAGACCATTTGAGTCATCGAGTGGTCATTTATTTGAGTCATTGATAGGCCATTTGAGTCATTGATAGGCCCATTGAGTCATTGAGTGGTCATCTGAGCCATTGATGAGCCATTTGAGTCATTGATTGATCGGACAGTAGGGATGGTCACTGATCAGACACTAGAGATGGTCATTGATCAGACACTAGGGATGGTCATTGATCAGACACTAGGGATGGTCATTGATCAGACACTAGGGATGGTCATTGATCAGACACTAGGGATGGTCATTGATAAGACACTAGGGATGGTCATTGATCACACACTAGGGATGGTCATTGATCAGACACTAGGGATGGTCACTGATCAGACACTAGGGATGGTCATTGATAAGACACTAGGGATGGTCATTGATCACACACTAGGGATGGTCATTGATCAGACACTAGGGATGGTCATTGATCAGACACTAAGGATGGTCATTGATCAGACACTAGGGATGGTCATTAATCAGACACTAAGGATGGTCATTGATCAGAAACTAGGGATGGTCATTGATAAGACACTAGGGATGGTCACTGATCAGACACTAGGGATGGTCATTGATAAGACACTAGGGATGGTCACTGATCAGACACTAGGGATGGTCATTGATAAGACACTAAGGATGGTCACTGATCAGACACTAGGGATGGTCATTGATAAGACACTAGGGATGGTCATTGATAAGACACTAGGGATGGTCATTGATAAGACACTAGGGATGGTCATTGATCAGACACTAGGGATGGTCATTGATCAGACACTAGGGATGGTCATTGATCAGACACTAGGGATGGTCACTGATAAGACACTAGGGATGGTCATTGATCAGACACTAGGGATGGTCATTGATCAGACACTAGGGATGGTCATTGATAAGACATTAAGGATGGTCATTGATAAGACACTAGGGATGGTCATGGATAAGACACTAGGGATGGTCATTGATCAGACACTAGGGATGGTCATGGATAAGACACTAGGGATGGTCATTGATCAGACACTAGGGATGGTCATTGATCAGACACTAGGGATAAGCTATCTGATAAAAGCAAGCTGATAATGAGTTTACCTGTCGTTCAGACTGTTTCGCTACAGTCGATTTGTCGGCATCAGTTGGCAGCTGCGACGCGGAAGAAATTGATGAGGCATCAACGTTTGACGATTCTATCGGCGTCTTTGAAATTGTTGACGGCGACAAAGCGACGACAGTCGACGACTTTGCCGGCGCCTTTGAAATTGTTGAGGGCGACACTGCGGCAACACTAGACGAGAGATCGACAATCGACACTCTAATTTTTGAGGACACGGAAGCTGACACAGTTGACGGAGCCACCGTACTGACCTTTGTTGCCGCTTGTCTTTCAAACGTGGGCGACGCTGAGGACATAACCTTTGCGGAAGTTGTAGATGTCGAACTTGATGCAGAGGGAGACGACAATCTAACGACATATGATACGGTCTTGTCAACACTTGAAGACAGTGTTGAAGTGCCGACACGTGAGGGTGTCGATTTACCGACCACAGAAGTAGATGTTTCGACATTTGTCTTCGGCTTTTCAAGATCAGACGGTGTTGATTTTTCGACACTGGACGATGTCGACTTCTTGACACTAGACGATGTCGACTTCTCGACATTTGACGGTGTTGACTTCTCGACATTTGACGGTGTCGA
>NIVC01001824.1:128072-188072 GCA_002269645.1 Macrostomum lignano | reverse complement strand
CAGCGATGCTTAATCCAAGCTTTGAAGCAATATGTTCACTGCCGTTGCTAGTACCATCGCTATCACTCTGATTGCTATTGTCTTCATCAATTCCCATCTCAGCGGATGCAGCAGCCTCAGGATTATAATCCTCATCATCATCTGAGTCTTCTTCATCGAGCTCGCTGTCGTGGCTATCGTCGCTTTCTAACAAATTGGCAGTGGCTGAAGTCAGCTTATTCTGGGCAGCCAGATGGGCGCTTCGCTTGCGAATTTGTACCATCTCCTCACTCTAGGATATATTAGAATTTGATATATCCTTCAAGCACTACTTGCTTAGCCAATGGTAAGTAGTGATGTTTTCCTTTTTCTGAAAGATTAAAAATGAAGGTGAACCTGTAGAGATCTTTAAAAAAATAATTGGCATAGGCTAACAGATCTTCTGTATCAAATTCATAGGAAATAAAAACGACTTTATTCCAAAGCTTTATTTAATGTCAATAATAATGTCAACATATTATTAATCATATTTGTTCTACAATTATTCTTTTTCTAAGAATTAGTAAAAGCTTTTTCATTATACTTATATAACCACCATATAAATACAACTTTATTAAATCATTGTTAATATACCATTCTATTATAAAGACCTATACTAAGATTTTTATTTGGTCTATCACATATAAAATTCCTTTTTATCACTTGATATAAGAAATAACCCATAGTCCAGAAGGTGGCCTTTACACTAGAATTTTCCAGCATATTTTTGCTCTCACTGATAATCTTGGCATACACTTGGCAGGGTCATTTCACAAACCCTAATTTTCACGTCAAAACCAGAACCTTTCATAAGACCTATATTTCATAAACCCTAATTTTCACAACGTCGAAAATAAGCAATGCAGCAGATTTCACAAGCCCTAAATTTCATAACACCTAAAAGGCATGCACAGATTTTCAAAAGCCCTAAATTTCACTATCTCTAAATTTCACAAACCCTAAATTTCACAAACCCTAAATATCACAATGCCTAAAAACACTGGAGATACAATCTTTCACAAGACCTAAATTTCACAACGCCTAAAAACACTATGGAGATACAATCTTTCACAATACCTAAATTTCACAATGCCTAAAAACACTATGGAGATACAATCTTTCACAAGACCTAAATTTCACAATGCCTAAAAACACTATGGAGATACAATCTTTCACAAGACCTAAATTTCACAATGCCTAAAAACACTATGGAGATACAATCTTTCACAAGACCTAAATTTCACAACGCCTAAAAACACTGGAGATACAATCTTTCACAAGACCTAAATTTCACAACGCCTAAAAACACTATGGAGATACAATCTTTCACAATACCTAAATTTCACAATGCCTAAAAACACTATGGAGATACAATCTTTCACAAGACCTAAATTTCACAACGCCTAAAAACACTATGGAGACCATGGAGTTTTTTTAGGCATTGTGAAATTTAGGTCTTGTGAAAGATTGCATCTCCATAGTGATTTGGGACGTTGTGAAATTTAGAGGTTGTTAAATTTAAAGCTTATGAAATTCTGTGCACAACTTTTCAACAATGTGAAAATTAGTGTTTATGAAATTTAGAGCTTATGAAAGTTTGTGTCTTGCGACGTTGTGAAATTTAGGGCTTCTAAAAGCAACCCGCATATATAATTTTCAGGTTCAACATGAAGTGTACACAGTCAGCATACAAAAAAATAGCCAAGTTCAAGGCTAATGTAATTGTGTAGTTAAATATCAACCAATGTTGAAGGCTCTTTAAAAATAAGCAGAAACTAAAATAGAAAATATGAATGTAATCACAAGAAAATCAAAATTAAAACAAATAATATCTGTTTTTAGCAAAAACAGCTGTTTTAAAGTTTAGTAAAAGTTTTGAGTTCCTAAAAATATATATTTGTTAAAAAATTGTGTATAAACAATTTTAGTTTTGGCATAAAATTTTTATTTTATTTTACATTGGCATAAAATTGAAAAAACATGAATTTTGATTCTGGCGTACGCTTGCCATGATCTGGACTATAGAAATAGACCTAATAAATATAAAGTCAATCATTACATTTACAACTATCAATGTACTTTTGGTCAGGCATGAAATTTTGTAAAATTTTAAAGTTGGGCATGATTGTGATTGTGAACTTATATTTATTATATTTATTATGAACTTATATTCATTATATTAATTGTGTACTTATTTTTATTTAGTTATACAAAATTGAATTTATATTCCTACCAAATTAATGCCAAATAACAAAACAAGAAAAGAAACCATTGTATATTAGATAATAATACTCAATAATACTGTCAAGTCAACAAAAATAAAATGTATTACTGCTTTATATATTTGTGTTCACATTTTTATTTCAGTAAATCAAGTAAAAAAGTTATACTTAGTTTAATTTAAATAAATTAAAAAAACTTAAACAGTGAATTAAAATAAAAAGTAAGTAGAAAATCACAACCTCATTAATAATAATAGGTTTTAAATAATCACAATTGTGAAAAATGATTAAAATCATATCCGACCTCTATTAATAAGCAATAACCTATTTAACATATCATTAAGAATATATTTGGAAGTGTCATTTTGGGGCCAAAATGTTTAGACACTGGCAATTGTTAAGTTCTGTTTGTTAAATTATTTTGATTCCAGAAAAAAGAACATATGAACCATTTTAAATATAAAAAACTACTTTTAAGAGACCTAAGCCTGATTAAGCACTAGGCATAATTCTACACTTCTTTGTCTAGATGGCTATTAATTATTAAAACAAATTTACGGTAGGCCTATAAAATAACCTTTTAATTTGAAGATAGTAACCAATGAAATCATTTTTAGTTAAAAACACACTTATTTTGAATTTATCTGTAGGGGGTACACTTATACAAACAGATTTCCCTTTGGCCACTTTAGGTCGCCTAGGCCTAGCTAATAGCTAATGCCTAATAGCATATTTCGTTATCTTTATATACATTCACTGATTCACATATAGATAGTCTAATTATCTAATTCTACATGTCAAACTGGGCCTAGAAGATAGATAGATACTAGACTAAGGCCTAAGTCGAATAAGAACGCTATCTTTTTTAAAATCATATAATGCGGATTGTGAGTGGCAAGGCCGCAAGGTTTTAAACTTGCATGTTGCATCGACTGCGGTCTGCGATTGCGAAGCACCGCCTAGCGTCAGTCGATCAACGTATACTTGTGTCACAGTGCGTGCACTCCTAGCGTACGTGCGCGTGAATCCGATTCAGGCCAGCCGTGAATCGTCATCTCGTCACTTTATTTTCTTATAGTTTTAGAGTCGCGCACGCGCGTGCCGTACGTACAGTTTTAGAACCTGTTACTAGAGATTGAATTTTGCCTAAACTTTAAACAAAACGTACTTCATTCAGTCAATAAGTTTGTTAAATTACTACAGCTATAAGTTTTATAGTCGCAATCAGCACTTTTATTTTTAATAAAATTAAAAGAGAATAAAAATTGAAATATGAATAATAAAATCTTAAGAAACAATAGGTTGAACAATAAAATTTCGATTGATATATGCGCTAACTTTATATGCGCAGGTGTATACCTCACATGAAACAAATATGTACAAGTCTCCTATCCCGTCGCTGCATATAATTTGATGGGTTCTGCCTTCAAGGCGTTAATTGGCTATCGCTGCCTTTAGTAGAGTATAGGACTAGGGCGTAATTTTTAGTCTCTTCCGCGTGGGCTCTTAACGATGTCAAGCTAGCTAGTACATGTACGAGCGTAGAACCCACTTGATTACGACTGTATGTACAGTCGCTCGAAGTACTCACTACATTAATGCACCTTCCGAAAAACAATGCAGCTGCATGTACATGTACTAGTACTACTAACTCCGTACGATCGATTCAGTATACATGTAAGGGTTTTTGCATACCTTCTAAAAAAGCGATCACAAATATTACCATCGGGTGTCCATTGAGCCGCCAAAGCTATAGCGGTGTTTATTTATGAAGTCTTCAGCTCCAGCAGGCCATCTGTGTCTAATTGAGTTTTGCCTTACAAAGTACACCCTGTTTTACATGAGTACACCCTGTTTTTAATACTTGATTGCAAATGACTTACTGCACAAGCTCTGCAACAAAATCCTCAAGAGTAGTGAAGATCGGATCGATCAATGCGTGGCCATCACAGTGGCAGAGAAACAACAACAACAACAACAACAACAACAACAACAACAACACAACAACAACAACAATAATAATAATAACAACAACAACAACAACAACAACAACAACAACAACAACAACAAAAATACATTGTCAGCCAGTAGTCATAGGGCACTAGTCATAGGGCACTAGGGCACTAGTCATAGGGCACTAATCATAGGGCGCGTTTTTTCAAGGACTGGGTGCGAACGTACATGTAGGCCGCATCGCCGGCAGTGTCCGGGGCCCCAGCATCAGCCAGCAGGCAGTCAACGAAACTTCGAGTGCGCGCCTGTCCCCCGCCGGTAGGGTGCCTGCAGCGTCAGCAGCAGCACCTAATGCACCGGCCGGCTGTGGGCAGTACGTCTCGGCTCGGATAAAATGGCCTGCCAGCTGGAGTCGCCGACGACAGCGCAACAGTTCGCTGGGACGAAACAGGCCGGTGCGGCGATAGAGTGCCGCAATGGTGACTCGCTCGACGTAGCCGATATTGACAAACTGACGCGTACGTACCAGAGGGTCCAGCCGGCGCCCGGGTCCTCACAGTGAATTTCCCGAGTCGGCCCTGATGGACACCTCTTGCAGCGAGATGACATCGCATCTGGGGTCGAGCGCTAGCTGCGCCAGCAGCCCTCTCCGCCAGGCGGCCTTGAGAGTGCGGCAGTTCAGCGTCCTGACCCAAAGCGTGCCCTGTGGTACGGCTGGGACTCGATGACACTGAGCCTCACGGCTCATAGCATCGACAGTAGAGCAGGTGCGCAGCGAGATGCAAGCACTACAGAGCAAATTACCAACTTGTGACCATTAATTTTTTTTATTAGAGGCAGGGGGTTGTGTGCACCCTGGTGCACTTTAAGCGACATAGGCACACAACCGGCGAGAGGCATTACTGCTCATTCCGCCGACTCCCCTGAGCAGGCACACAAGCGCGCGGATACGTACGCAGGCACACACTCACACAGGATTGTACAGCGGCCCTAACTTTATTTTATCGTTAGGCATGTACACTTCACTGCGCCTTGGGGGTTGGCTCTCAAGGCCGTTAATTGCACGAGCAGAGCCAAGCCGAGATTCCAATTCAGCCCCAAATTAATGTGACTGCACTTGGAATCGAGCCTGGGTCGCTGGCACACCAGAGCCTGCACTGACCGCTGAGCTACGCCCCCCTGCGACCATTAATTTGTAAAATATCAAAAGATCATCTGTCACAATTTCATTGACTTTAAACACGCCTTCAAACACGCAGTGGCACGAAGCGCTTTTGCACACAATGAAAAAATACAACATTGGAGAAGACATCACAAGAGAATAATTAAGCGACTGTATGAAGAAGCTAAGACCAAAGGTTATGGCAGGTGACCAGTGCAGTGACTGGTTTAGGGCAATGGTGGGGTGAGACAAGGATTTTGTATCCTATCACCTACTCTCTTCAATCTTTTCCTGAAACGGATAATGACAGAAATTAATTGAGGAACTGCATGAGCTCGGAATCAGCTGCGGAGACATGAACATCAACAACTCAACAACTCGCGGTTTTCAGACGACATCACGATTTGATTGGCAAAGATGAGGAAGAATTGCAAGAAATGACAACGAAGCTGCATGGACTGCACAATCTCAAAAAAGTTTGGCATGGAAGTCAGCAAAGAAAAAAACAAGACAATGGTGACAGGGAATGGTAAGGACAAAGTCAGGCTAGGGATTGTGATTGATGGAGAACTAGTAGAACAGGTGAAGAAGTTTAAATATCTGGAGGCAACCATCATGGAGAATGGGACCTCGGAGGAAGAGATCAGAATCCGAATTGACGTCGCAACCAGCTCAATGATAAGGCTTGATGAGTCTTTGGCGGGCTCAAGGAGTCGGTTTGAAGAATGGCCTCAAGATCACAATTAAGGCGATCACATTGGCGACACACTGTTCTGTGGGTGCGAAGCTGGACTCTGGGGAAGAAAAGTTTGGAGACACTCAAAGCGGTTGCAATGAAATGTTACAGAAGAGTGCTAATGATTTCATGGAAAGAGAAAAAGACAAGTGCCTGGGTTTGGAGAAAAGTTGAGGCATTGGGAAAGGAACCAGAATCTGTTACAGACATCAGACAAGGGAGCCATGACAAATGTCTGTATTCAAGGAGAAATGTAAGGGGGTGAAAGAATAAGAATACCGAAAAGGCAGTGGAAAGATGACCGGATGGTTGGAGAGGCTAAGAAGAACAGCGAAGGACAGACAGTGATGGCGGAAGCTGGCTTGCATGAATAGTTGCACTCATGGCCATGACGGCAACGGTAAAGAAGAAGATTAGCACAAGTACATGTAGACAATCAAATATATGTACTGTAATATAGCTGTTATAATAGTTCATATTGTAGAATTACAGAAATTTTTAGAACAAAATTAAAAAAAAAGAATCGTACAAAAAATTCAGAATATATGAGGGTTGTCAGAAAAGTTCTGTGTATATTGTAATAACTTGAGAACGATAATCAGCAGAAACATGAAAAGTTACAAATGTCTTCCTTAACATCTATTCACTCAAAGTACATGTATCCTATTCACTCAAAGTACATGTATGAGCCCTCAACTTCAATGCACTTCTTCCAACGCCGCACCAGCCCGTCAATGCCTGTAGTCATGCCATTGTTCGTCACGGCGGCAATGCCAGCATTGTAGGCCCGATTCACGTCTTCCTCTGTGCTGAAACGCTGGCCCCGCATCGACTCCTTGATGCGAGGGAAGAGGAAAAAGTCGCATGGACTTAAGTCCGGGGAATAAGGCGGATGTGGAAGAATTTCCCACCCCCACGACTCGATCGTAGCCAGCACGCTTTGGTTTCGGTGCGGGGATGCGTTTTCGTGAAGCAGAATCGGGCCAGCCGCGTGAAGTGCAGGCCTTTTGTCCCAAATGGCACGCCGAACTTTCACCAGAACCGACAGGTAGAAATCACCATTGACCGTCTGCCCCACTAGCACAGACTGATCGAACAACAGACCTCCCGGTCGAAGAAAGTCACGTGCATGACCTTCAACTGGCCGATGCTCCGGATGGCCTTTTGAGGTCGCGGAGAACCTGGCCTGCACCATGTGGCACTCTGCCGCTTCAACTCCGCCTCCCAAGAATGCACCCAGGTTTCGTCGCAGGCAACGATCCTTTGCAGGAACGCCATGCCCTCCCGCCAACACCGCTGCAAGTTGGATGCGCACATGGCGACCCGCCGAGCCCGCTGATCGTCAGTGAGCAGATGCGGCACCAACTTGGCACAGACCTTGCGCATTCCAAGGTCCTCGGTCAGGATCTTGTGGACTGAGTCGTGGGACACCCCTATGGCATCAGCCAGCTGCCTGCAGGTCAGTCTCCGGTCCTGCAGCACGGCTGCCTCCACCTGACTCACCAGGCTGTCAGTCCGAGCACTCGTTGGTCGTCCACTGCGTGGCTTGTCGTCGAGGTCTTCTTTGCCGTTGCGAATGGCAATAGCCCAACGGCGAAGCGTCTCATAAGATGGGCAAAAGTCTTCTATATGGTCTGCCGCATTTCTTCAAAAATCTCGGTTGCTGAACGCCCCTGAAGGACATGAAACTTGATGATCGCTCGATTGTCGCGTTTAGAAAAACTCTCTCGCGGAACGGAATGCGCCATGGGTGTGGTTGAAAAATTACTGCTACACAGGCTAGAAATTATCTGGTACTCTAAAACTGAAGCTAGCGACTCTTTATATATGTATATATCTATGGCTAAAACCCCAACTCTACAGCTGTTCATAGAGCTGAGCTATTCTCTAATACACAGAACTTTTCTGACAACCCTCCGTACAAAGTGCATGCAGATAGAAAAATATTTGTGACTCAGTTACAATTACTTCTAAATACTGTAGGCTACATTATAACTTAATTCAAAATAGGTTAACTTCCTGCATTTCACAATGTTTTGCAAGTACATCTATATGCGCGTAACGGGTAAATTGCATTAAAAAGATAGAGACAAGCTTATACGCATTGCTAAATATAAAGTGACAATTTATAGAAAAATCGATGAAAAATAAGGTCAAGATTGGTCAGCGCTTTGTGTACAAGGGTTAGAGTAAAAAGTTACGCGAGCAAAAACCTAACACAATTATGTACAGAAAAAAGTTGAAATCAGCTAATCCGAAGATTAAACTAATCCACCGCCACGTACTATAATAGAATAAAAAAATGTACAGATAAAAAAAGGGTAAATTGAGAGAAAACTCAGAGCGTGCTACTAGCAGTAGAATAATTCTGGACGCAAAAACAGGAGAACAATTTTATCCAAATAAAGTGCGACCCTCATCATTTGCGTTCAGCTCGTAAAAAAATGTTCAAACCATTGACTTTATGGTTTATTCGTTGAACAGTTCGAAAAACTGGCGAATCTCGGCCTCGGACATGTAGGCGCTAGCCATCGCCAGAGCTTGCAGGGTCCCATTAAACATGTAGTTGCTTGGAGTGCCCACTCGCATCCCGAAGAGCATGCACATATTACTGATGGGACTGCTTGGTTCATTCAATTTTTTGATACTCGCTCTGGGCAGGAAAGAATTGCCGAAGAACACGTCATTCAAGTCGCCAGAGGCGGTAGTGGTGAACCCGATGTTTACCCAGTCGTCAGTTCCGGCAGGCAGGGTGTCTACAGGTGTCTCGTGACTTTGCAGCAGAGTTTCAGTGACTTCACCCAGTCGAAGGTAGGCTTGTCTTGGAGTGGGATGCTCCCAAAAATGAGCAGTGTACATCACGGCCTGTCCCAAGGTGCTGCAGTCGTTGAAATCAAAGTAGGGTTGCTGTCTGGGCTGCCTCTTGATCCTCAGCAGCCAGGCGAGGCCAGTCGTGAAGTTGATGTCGGACTTGTTCAGCTGGGCGAAGGCGCTCACTCCGTCGAACGCGGCACCGTCGCTGCTCCAAGCAACGCCCACCGGATGCAGCCGGTTCGTGTCCCGGTCAGCCTGGCACACCAGGTTCTCCAGTCTGCTCACGCTGTCCCCCAGCCACACGTTATTGAGCTTGGCGTTCATCGACCGGTGATTGATTGGAAATCGGTAAAACACAGCGCAGCTGGCCGACTGTCCGGAGGTCAGAGCTCGGCACACGGATTGAAATTCGAACACGGAGCATGTTCGCGAGAGCTTGTCGAACTGAGCCACCAGAGCTCCTGTGGGCGCCTTCTCGGAGGCCATCATGACACAGTGAGTCTCCCTGGTCGCCACAAACCGGAGGAAGGCAGCTGTGGCGCTGGTGCTCTCTGGAGCGCACTGCACGTCCGCCAGCCTCCAGACGGATCCGGAGGTCGCTGCCACCATAGTTGTGAGAGCCAGAAAAGCTTTGGCCACTAGCAGCGAACCTGGGGGACAATTGAGGAAGGCGAAAAGTTGAAACTAATTACTCGTAATTCAGCAACCCCAGGCTTTCGGATGTTGTATGCACTTACCTGCTTCTAGCCTGCTGCCTGACATGGTCCAGTACCTCTCTTGTAGAAGACAGCCTAAAAGTCTTATTGTATTTTTAGTCAACGAACTATATTTTCTGACCAAGCATCGCCCGAGGAAGCCTCAGCTCTTAATAAGCGTTGGCTCTCGCAACACTGTTGCACAGCAGCAACGCAATTGGCTGTCTGCTTAACCTCTAAATGTGGCTTACTGACTGCTATCATTTTGTTGCTTGAACTGCTGGACTGGAATGTCAAGTTTAATCCTAATCTATTTCTATGTACCTTTCTATCTATCTATCTATCTATCTATCTATCTATCTATCTATCTATCTATCTATCTATCTATCTATCTATCTATCTATCTATCTATCTATCTATCTATCTATCTATCTATCTATCTATCTATCTATCTATCTATCTATCTATCTATCTATCTATCTATCTATCTATCTATCTATCTATCTATCTATCTATCTATCTATCTATCTATCTATCTATCTATCTATCTATCTATCTATCTATCTATCTATCTATCTATCTATCTATCTATCTATCTATCTATCTATCTATCTATCTATCTATCTATCTATCTATCTATCTATCTATCTATCTATCTATCTATCTATCTATCTATCTATCTATCTATCTATCTATCTATCTATCTATCTATCTATCTATCTATCTATCTATCTATCTATCTATCTATCTATCTATCTATCTATCTATCTATCTATCTATCTATCTATCTATCTATCTATCTATCTATCTATCTATCTATCTATCTATCTATTATCTATCTATCTATCTATCTATCTATCTATCTATCTATCTATCTATCTATCTATCTATCTATCTATCTATCTATCTATCTATCTATCTATCTATCTATCTATCTATCTATCTATCTATCTATCTATCTATCTATCTATCTATCTATCTATCTATCTATCTATCTATCTATCTATCTATCTATCTATCTATCTATCTATCTATCTATCTATCTATCTATCTATCTATCTATCTATCTATCTATCTATCTATCTATCTATCTATCTATCTATCTATCTATCTATCTATCTATCTATCTATCTATCTATCTATCTATCTATCTATCTATCTATCTATCTATCTATCTATCTATCTATCTATCTATCTATCTATCTATCTATCTATCTATCTATCTATCTATCTATCTATCTATCTATCTATCTATCTATCTATCTATCTATCTATCTATCTATCTATCTATCTATCTATCTATCTATCTATCTATCTATCTATCTATCTATCTATCTATCTATCTATCTATCTATCTATCTATCTATCTATCTATCTATCTATCTATCTATCTATCTATCTATCTATCTATCTATCTATCTATCTATCTATCTATCTATCTATCTATCTATCTATCTATCTATCTATCTATCTATCTATCTATCTATCTATCTAGCTATCTATCTATCTATCTATCTATCTATCTATCTATCTATCTATCTATCTATCTATGTATGTATCGGTGTTGTATTTGTAGGTATTTGTAGGTATTTGGGCGCCGCAGAGAGGCACTCATATATTTTGATGCCCTGAAGCAAAATAATCGATTTCCATAGCGGGTCATAGCTTCAACAGGGGGGGGGGACATGTCACCATCCCCCCTGGTAGCGCCACCCCTGGATCGTGGTGTCTTTCAGGTTGTCTTCTCATTCTTAAGTGAGCATCTGCGCTAGCTGTGGGTGGTCCAGCAGTCGATTTCCTTTGTTTCTTTTTATGCTTCCTGATTCCTATGTAGAGAAGCTGGGTGACTTTTCTAAACTTATAACGCCTGTAGTTACATAAACGCAGTTGACAAAACTTCCTACTGATTAACACTAAGGGAATTTAATTAAAGTAAACGAAGCTACATTTGTTTTAATATAGTTATTTGACGAACGAGGCACACCACCAATGAGAAAAAAGGATGCGGAGAGGAGGACTGGCCCTTTCAGGCTGTTTATTGATGTTTAGGAGGGGGTGGGGTTCGCTGCTTGACCTCACGCATGCATCATTGATCGCATGCATGCATTACGACAGTGACAGTATCTTAACTACCCAACTCAACAATCATTAATTTATAAAGGACAGCCAGATACCCAGGCTCCAGGTCCACGCAATTCTGTCAATTATTTTGCTCAAATAAAAACGTTGCCCTCGTTATAGTTTTTATTGATCTAACATTTTAAGCTCTAACAGGTGAGCCTTAATGCGCGGGACAGGTTAAAGGCAATAAATGAGGCGATGAAGGGCCGGGGTGACATACAGTATATCCTAATAGAGTGACAATGTAATGGTCACATTGTAATAAATTGGAAACGGCATGAGTGTGCTAAACAATTAGCAGCCTTATGCAGAGCCACGGATTTCTAGATATTAGCATCTGGACACGAAACTTTTTTGTGGATAAGCATGCATGGATCTTTACCTTAATAAGAGTCAGCCCAAAAAGAGTTGTTTTCTCACTCAACAATTTATTTATAATTACCGACCCTTAAAATAGGAAGCTTTGCCCCTATTTCCTTAATATAAAGGCGGTTTCAAGAAACCAAAAGACATTTACTCTCCCGCGCCCCTCATAAATGAATCGATTGGTTTTAAAAAGCTGACGTTGAAGTCTTTTTTAAATTGAGTTGACACATCTATAGTGTTCAGAGGATCCGTGTCGTGTAGGTTTTCCGGCGTACAATATCAATTTAATAACAGAACAACAACAACAACAGGCGTGCCTCAATGCCAGGTCGCAAATAAACGCCACGCCGCAGGCCGAATCCGGGGCGCCGGCGTCATCCAGCAGGCAGTCGACGAAACGCCGAGTGGGCGCCTGCCCCCGCCGGTAGGGTGCCTGCGGCGTTAGCAGCACCTCCTGCACCGGCTCTGGGCAGTACGACTCAGCGCGAATGATGTGGCCTGCCAGCTGTAGTCGCCGACGGCGCAACAGGTCGCTTGAACGGACCAGGCCAGCTCGGCCGCGTTGGTCACTCGCTCGTAGCCGATCTTGAAGGCGGCGCGCAGCAGGCCAACGTGCGCCACGTCAACTTGTTGCTCGAGCGACTCCGTCAGCGTCCAGGTCTCGGCATTGTACAGCATGACGGTCTCGATCACCGCCTGGAACAACGCCGCCCTCTGGCGGTCAGGTAAGGCCTCGGACTGCACGACTGCCCTCAGAACAAACGGCAGTCCAGGCAAGCCCGCGGCGACGCCGCAAATCCTCGCGGACGCCGGGAAGCAGACCGCCGAGGTAGACGAACTGCTAACAACGCGGAAGCTCTGTCGCCTGTCCACCAGCGCCTCGACACAAAATCGCTGCCTCGATGTCGTCCGGCACGTAGAGCACGACGGTCTTCTGCGTGTTGACCATCAGGCCGACACTCGCCGCAACAGAAACTTGCTTGTCCAGTTGTCGCTGGGCGCCCTCGACAGTTGAGGACAGCAGGGCGAGGTCGTCGGCGTAGCCAAGCACGCTGAGCCGCCTCTCCGGTTGACGTCGACCCACGCGTCGCTGCAACAGAAAGCCGTCGTCATTGGTAGAAAGAGCGGTCCGCAGCACCCAGTCAAGCACCAGAACGAACAGGAATGGCGCAAGCGTATCTCCCTGAAGCACCCCGGAGGATGTCTCAAAGAAGTCCGATAGGCCGTCCGGTGTTGAAACAGCAGCTTTCGTATCGCGGTACATCGCCATGATGGCGAAACCGTATGGGCCAGTGCGGCAGCAGCTCGGCGGGCAGCACCACGTCACCGACCGCGCCGATTTCGCTCACGCCAACGTTCAACATGCCGACGCTCGCTCCGCTGTGTGCCACAGTGTGCCACAGTCTTAGCCCCTGGACAAACCTAGTTGAAGCAGTGATCATGGTTCTAAAGCTTAAATAGCACTATACGAGCCTCGTATTTCTAGTTCTATCAGACTTTTCTCCAAAAGCTGCAGCGGCTGGTTATGAAGAATTGATACGGTAAAAGTAACTTCAATTTTACTTTATTACAGTAACTGCTCTGTCGTTATTAACAATTGATTTTAAGTCGTGACTACTTATAGAGTAAATGGAACAAACTAATGGTGTAATCAACACGCTTCCAATGAGTCGAAACGTCGCTTAATGGCGGTTAGATGGAAACGAGACAGGAGAGAGGCAGAAAGTCAAAGTGAGGGTCAGACGACGAATATGCAGTTTTACACAAACCCCCTCAAGCCGGTTGGTAGGTGGCTGACCTGCCGGACTGTAATCTCGTTCGCGTGCCGGAATTTTAACAAGAAAAACGATAATTCCCAGGCTCTTTCTACCCCATTTGACGAAACTGGTTGGCAATTGTTAGAACGGATTGACTTATTGTCGAAAGACGTGTATGCAAAGTGTCGATTCTGAATCTCTGTTTGTCACAACTGGTTGAACTGGATGCCTCTCTTGACGGTATTGTTTGGCAATCGTTAGAACTGATAGACTGTTGGTAGGAAATGTATTCCAACTGTCGAATCTGTATCGTAGTTTGTCAAAAGTCTAAACTGGTTGAAAACCGAAGCTGTCGTGTTACTGTTGTCGAAAAGTGTCGGAATTGGATGACAGATAATAAAATTTGGTTGCAGGTATGGTTCAAAACTGAAGGCTGAAGTTATGTTTTATGTCGGTATAGTGCAAAACTAACCATTAGCTAGAGACGTACCACGACATCGGATTGCTGTACAGGGTGTAGCTACAGTGTACAATAAACAGTACTTGTGAAGTTAACTGACAGATAGCAGGCAACGAGAGCTGAAGAGAGCTGCAGCTGCGTAAGTTTTATTTGACACACAATAGGACTTCCGATCTCATTTCAAACAAACTCCAACTGTGCGCTCAGCTTTTCTCACTCTCTCCTCCCGTTCTGCGATTCCCCATCGTCCCCCGGTCCGCTGCCGGGCTCCAAGACGGCCAATGTTTGTAGCCTGTCAAGATCTTTTCGTTTTAATTAACAATGGAGACTGGCATTGCTCTATACTATAGCTTCCACACAACAAATGGCCATTGAAGCTTGCAGGGGCGTGGCTCACCCTGACTACAGTGTGGTCTGGCAGGTAAGCAAGCTCCTTACTCCTGCGAGAAGTTAGGAAAGAGATGAAGGCCGCTGCGTATTTTGATGGGTCAAATAAAAGCGGAGCGCCAAGAGTAACCGCGCAAAGTCTGAGGAGCGTCACAGCGTCGGAGAAAGCTCTTGCCCAATCGCTCAACTCGTTTTATCTTTAGCACCCTCGCCTACGAGCTTCTAAATATTGTAGTTGAGTACATTTGCTTGAATCTATATCTGTCTCTCTCTACCTCTCTACGATGCAGGCTACATCGCTTGTTTAAATACCGAACTTAAAGCTTGAAGTTTGCCTTATATAAGTCAAAAAGACATACCTTAGTTAAACACAAACAGAAGTCCCGCTCTAAAGAAGACTAAGCAATGTCAGTGGCTGCTGCTTTCGTGTTCCCCGGCCAGAAGCTGTGGCCAAATCTGCAGTCGCTGTACTTCGATGCACCACCCGAGGGTGAGACCGGCAGCCGTCTGACCCGGTGCCTGGTGGCTACGTCCATCAGTCGCGACGGCAGTCGGCTTGAATTGTCCAGCGTCTACTTCCTGGACGACGCCCAGCGGTGGTCTCAGTCGCCGCTGGCTTTGGAGATCCAATTTCGCAATCAAAGCGCCGTTTCCACTCCGTTGCTTGACCAGGCGATCTGCTGTCCAGACGGCTGCCTTCTGGCGCAGCGTGTCGGGTGAGGCTGCTGCCATCTGCTGCTGGCGGATGCTCACGGCAAAACCGTCTGGCAGCGAGGCTGGAGCGACGGCGTAGTCGATCTGGGGCTTGTCGATGTGGAATTTAACCGGAGACTGGTGAGATGGTTAAGCAATAATTTGTTGGACGTAGCTACATGCACACAAAAACTTGATCGATTCGCTAAGATCGCATGCTGCCGTCTTGGTGTATGAGAATAGATAAAACTGTGTTTTGGTGGCTATCGTGATAGTTGATCTTAGGCACCAACGCATAAAGCTCCATAGACAATATCAAAGCATAGTCAAAAAGGTCCTTGAACAGCGTCACAGTGCGCACCTTAAGGCATCAAGTTCAGTTGACTTAGCCGAACTCAATCAGCATGCAGACAATCATTTGCGCAACTGTTGCGCCTACAGCGGTAGCAGCAGAGCTTCCTTTACCCGCTCCTTCAGCAGTACGACTCATTGCGGAACGAAGTGGTCTGTTGATGGGCCAGGATATACATTGCCTTGCATATGCCTCACAATGTACTAGTATACATACGCTAGTAGAACCTATTAGCTTAAGAGCCAGCATAAGATAATTGTCACAGAAGTCAGCTGATGAAGTTAGACACCTCAATCTGTCGATTTGTCATCCAGGTGTACCTGCCCCACTACGCCAAAGGAGTGGTTGAAACGCTGCAGTATCCGGACATGCAGCCGAGCCCGTTGCAGCTCTCGCACCAGCGTCTGGTGACAGCCGAACGAGTCGTTGCTAAACGTCGCTACGTCGCAGTCGAAGGCTTCGTTCTCGACAACGCCGGAGCCACTGTGCCCGGTCTAGCAGTGTTTGACACCGAGCTGAGCGAGTTACTCTGCGCCACCGGCCTGCCAGCTGACCTGCGCAACGGCTGGAGCTTCACCGTGACCGACGATGGGCGCCTGATGCTGGCCGAATCGCAGGTGGATCGGGACACCAACCGGTTCCGAGTGTTTGGCTACACGCGCAGCGGCGATCTGGACTACACCGTCAAGCTGCTGGCCGCGCTGCCTCCTAACAGCGACGGCCGACCGCGCAGGCTACATCTGGTGCGAGACAACCTCGGAAGGGACTTCATTCGAGAGGAGGACAGGTTGGAATAGGTTTTTTTCGTTTTAGCTTCGAGTAGCTACATTAAATGCCTCGGCAATACAAATCATGGGCAGAGTAAATATTAAATTTAGCTTAATAAAAAGTAGTAAAATAAAGTAACGAACGAACATAAAACATCAACATCAACATTCCAATACAAAATAATTCAAATTAACATTATCTAGCAAGATTTAGGAATTATGAGATTTTTTACATTAAAGTAGCTGGTAATATTGCTGTTTCTGTACTTTTGGTCAATGGCATACCGAATTTTGATTCGATCGAGGCCACAACCCTATAAGAGGCGCCAATATATAACATGTCGTAGTGCTTTTAAATTTCATCGATGTTCTGCCGAAGTACACTGTATGACGTCGTTATTCGTCAATTGTGATCTATGTAATCAAGCAGTCCTGCAGTCCGTTTGAGCAGATCCCAAAAATCCCTAATTACATGCACTCTATACTAGCTATGCAGTCCTCTTCCCCCCTTCCAAACTCAGAGACATCCGTTTGCTGGTACCAATCGAGAGCTACCTGCGCAAGGAGCGAGTAGATGGTCAACGATTGACCAGAGCGAAGGAGTTAGCAATGTCCACTGGCTTCCCACATGGCGTCTGAATCGAGCATCATTGAATTGAGGCGGAAAGACACCTGTAGTTTTAAAATCTGTGATATGCACTCATCTGTGATAAACTTTTATTTGTATACCTCTGCTTCCCTGCTTGAACCATATATAGCAGCGAGCATTATTGCATGCCCGCTGCATATGATATCACGTAATTATATGGTTTTTTACTGTACAAGTACAAACACAAAATAATATTTAAATATATACATACAATTTCAGATGTTATTAACAATTAAGCGAATCTTTTTTGAAGATAATTAATATGCTTGTCAATTTTAATTCGATAAAGTATCGAATAAACATGTTGTTTTTTTTAGTTTTTTGCGCACACTTGATCCACCCGGAAGAATACTTAGGACCACTTGGATATGTACATACATCTCAGAGGCGTCTTATATTTTAATTGTTGTTGGTACTGTATGCCAACAAATTCGTGCGTTAAATTACTACAATTGTCATGATTATACAGTACTTTTTTGTTTCCATTGAACCTTACAAATCATATAATTTCCATCGGCAAATCCTGCAATCCACATCGTAGGGCCAATGGAATGTCATTTAGAGTCACTGCTCTGTCCTTATTAATAATTAATGTTATTTATTTTTAAAAGAAAAATTTCAGTCTTTAAAAAGCGATCGATTTACTGTGGAAGTTTTTCGACTATTTTATCGTTTAATTACATTTATTTTAAACTATAAGTGTGTGTAAGACAGGACAATAGCCGAAATTATTTGTTGTTCTAAAAGTTTTGTTTTTAAGACAAGACGGTTTCGTACAAAATAAGCGTCAACTTTGAATTCAATAACAACGGAAATGCCCGCGGTTAAAGTCAAAACTGGGGAGTCAGAAAATGTAGAAAAAAATTTGTTGTTTCAATAAATAATTTTTTATACAATTTTTTATATTTCCGTTAAGTGGTCTCAAAAAAACATTTTTAAAGCACAAAATACACCTCTTAATAAATTTCCTACCCATTTGTTAATCTTTACTTTTACGGAACTGTACGGACGCAGAATCAGAAACTAAATAAAGTATTCTAAAAATAAATGTTTTATACAAATCCGTAAAAGTAGTTTTTATCTGAAAAAATTAGGTAAATATTGCAATAGATATTTTTTAAATAAATATTAGGCTGGATTTTGTTAAACTGCTTACTTTGTTTACGTCGCGCCTGTTTGTGTTCTGAAATACTCTCGTTAATTTAGTTATCAGTTTCATGTTAATAAGTACTTTATTATTGATGTTTTGCCTGGTTCTTCTTACGGATGTGAAATATCAGCAAACTTTTTTGGATTGAATTAAATATGAGATTTAGATATTGATTACTGACTTCTGTATTTCAAGCATTACAAACGTCTAGCATCAATTTTCTGCTTATCTAATTTATGAACAATAATCGATCGAGGATTCTAGATATATGCTTTATTTTATAAGCCACGGCTTATGAATAGGCAAATGACTCATGAGACTGAGGTTTAAATAATTTTACTGAATAGAATGACAAATAAATGTGTCTATCAAGTTTTTTTATAAAATAGCTTTATCCACCCACGCTCTTGTTTAACTATATTTTTGTTCTGAGGCATAATTTGTAGTCTAGTTCAGATTGCTATTTATATTTAACTGTCCGTGTCTTAGGCCTATTTGATTTTTTGCTAATGACGTAGTAATAAAAAATATAATGTAAATATAAAATTTTGTACAGAATTACTTCGAAACTGATATATGCTTTTTTACAAAAGCCATTGGGCCTTAGCTAAGTGATAATCTACCTTATGATTACTGATAATGATACTGTTTATTATAGCCATCACTATGCATTTTTAAGTATATATATATTTTAAATTGCTAAATAATTAACAAGTAGCAAGTAAAACAGGTAATAACTTTTTTTAAACTTTAACTTTCTAGTTTCATATAATTTGCAATATAAAAAGCTATATAAAATGTGACTTGCACTATTCTTTAAAATGTATAATTGCAATATGTTTTTTTTGCATTATTTGTTACATTTATTTCATTTAAAACTCACATTATGAGCTTTAAGAACTTAGAACATGTTAAAAATTAAAAATGCAAAACCTGATATATTTGCTTTTTAAAAAATTAGAATATAGCATTATTTTATTATATATTTTATTGTTTACAAACTGGCTTTAAATGCCTAGCAGGAGTGTTTCCTTTTATACTATTGTATATTTAATATACCAATAAATTCTTAACTTGCTTTAGGCCTAGTAAAAGTTTTTTTGACTTAAATGTAAGTAAAATATGTTAAATGTTTTTCACTTTAATGCATGCCATGCCAGGACTTCTTTGGGAGATCTTCTCAGCTGCATTTTATGATATGCCTTTCATTCTGAGCTCTAAACCTGAGGCCTTACTTAAACAATGAAACTGGTGGACTTGCTGTATGTTACCTTTACATTTGGTTGAGTGAGTCTAGTGCTTTCTCCATGAACCAACCTGATCTGTCTGAGCAACCTGTTGCAATGTTGGCGACTCCTGCACCTAGCAGGCCACTTCTGCCCACAACTGGTTCAGGTGCTGCGCTGCTACTTTTGGATTCTGGCACCCAAGATTCTGGTGGCTATATGGCCTACATTTTCTCTCAGACCACAAGACACACCTTTTTAGAACCTTATGTTTTATAGTGTGTTTTATTGTATGGGCCTAGTGGCTATACCAAAAATCTTGTTTTGCATTTAAGTTAATAAAACTACTGCTTCAGGAATTTATTACTTGTGCCTAAAAATTCTAAAACCTATTTCTGTTGCCTATTCATCTTTTTCACTAAATCAAGAGGCATTAAGAGCTTCATTTAGAGCTCTGTGAGATTCACATTTGTATTGAAACTGTTTGGATAGGAGCATAACCATGCCCCCCACCCAGATATCTTTTTTACCCTTCTTGAGGTAGCCATATTGATTTTCTGTTCTGGTCTGTGCAGACTGCTCTATACGTCCATGGCCATAGATTAAAATATTTGAGCTGATGCTGCTTTATTAATAAAACTTTTTATTATCAGATCAATGTGTTTGGGAAGTCGTGTTTTAAATCGTATGCTCGTTTACTCGTATATTTGTTGAAATTAAGCAAGAGCTCGTCAATCGTTTCGCGCTTGTTCCTGCAGTCTATCAATTGTGGGTCTGTAAGCCAAGCATATACCCATAAACTAATACGTGGCTGCTGGCAGCCACACATCACAGGTACATAGCTGGTTGAGCTTAAAAAGCACTTATTAATTGTATAAGGAGTATGCTATAGTTAAAATAAAAGCATCCTAGCTTTCAAAGCTAGAACGTTACAACGCTACCACGCTGAAGAGGGCTCGTACTGTCATGCCAGAGCGAATGCAGAAAAGTCGATACAAAAGAGGCCAAATTGCAACGTAAAAGTGAAAATAAGGCAGCACATACTCCCAGTGTTCTCAAACTCTGCTCGAGCAGCTCAGATTGGCCCTGCTGAAACTGAAGTGCAGCATACTGCCAGACTGTGCTCAAAATCTGCTTGTGTCGAACAAAGCTGAGTGACAGAGTCCAACTTGCAGCGATGCGCCAGACTGGATTCTGATCGACTACCCGCCGAACATAAGAGGTGGGGTTCTCTACAATGGTTGTCAATTATGTCGACACAAGTTGTTGCTGTGTGTAGCGATTTGTAGCGATTTTTATTTTCATTCCGTTTCCGAACAGCTGAAAGGTACATCTGTGGAGATGAACATTTTATTATTAGAGAGATAATGAGTGAACGCTTTGTCTGTATTTTTTGCTGTCTTCTTTCTATTCCAATAGGATTCTAGCACCATGCAGATTTCAAGATATTAAATTATGAGTTCCAAGTTATTTAAGCATGATTACATAGTCTGTTACAATGCTATAACCTTCATGATGCCCCAAAATTATTGATCCTAGGTAAATCTGATGTCAGTTAAGCAGACCAATGAATTTAAAGTAAATTTAAAGTCAATCAGACCTGATTATTTGGTGTTAGTAAGTGAAATCTGATTAATCTGGTGATCTTAGACTAGAATTGCTAGTCATAAAAAATTTTAAGTGATGGTCAATAAAAAGATGTTTAAAGTAATTTTTACAAAATTTACCTCAACTTATTCAGTATGAAATAAGCATAATAACTATCATTAAAAATAACTAAAGCCTAATTCATTACAAATTATACATTAAATGGCAATAAAATTATATTAGGTTGTCCCTGCTGCAAAGCCAAAAAAATGCTTCTTTATAGGGTTCTTTGCAGTGCCTTGATGAAATATCTAAGCTTTTCATTGTACATGCTCCACACAGTGGGCTTCCGGAGAAAAAAATCATGACAAAAACTAACATTTATGGCATTTAAGAGCCAACAAAGAGTACCATTTAGTAAAGAAAAAAATGCTTCAAGCTTAATAGGGGTGTAATAACATATTTCAATTCTAAAAGCTGGCAATTATTCATTTTGATGTAACAGACTACTGGAGAAAATCACTTTGTGCTCTCTAACTATTAAAAAGTATTTTTATATTGTTATAGATCTATAACAATAGATATATTGCTTATTGTATAACATATGTTATACAATAAGCAATATATTAGGCTTTTTCAATAAAAAGCATCGATTTTATGCTAAATTATTTTCTAAAATGTAAAAGTGAATAATCCAATTGGATACATCAATTTAGATTAGTTTTTAACATATTCTCATATGAGCATATAGGTGGGATGTCATAATCAATGTTTACTACCAAAACGAAGAATATTCGAACTACAGTAAGGTTTATACAAATAAAGCATTACTCATGCATGCATTTAATGCAAATTAACTCAAAACTTTCACCATCTATATTAATTCCTACATTTTTAGCCCTTATTTGTAAATTATATAGAATTTTTTTCACACGTGTTCAACGTGGTTGAATTTCCGCCAAAAAAATTATCGCTGAAAAGGACATATTTTGTCTTTTAGAGGAGCGAAAAAGACTAATTTTACTTAGATTATAGTAAAATTATTTATAATTCACAGTTTAATGCAAGATTTAACCGGCCATACTCATTAGAAAACAGATACAATTTGGTATTACAAAGTTTGAATGGTGTAAACTCGCGATGCCCTCGTTTTGACTTTGCCCCCCCGAGTCTACAGCCATACTACTTATCATCATCGGCCTTGTATTGTATTCTGATTCAGGACTACGGAAAACATCGGTAGGATCTGGGTAACATGGCCAGACTAACAAACATTACTTAAAAGTCTGTTTCAAAATCATTGCTTTTATATGCCTGTAGACCCCTATTCCAAGTTTCTTCCATGCCATAGCCATTGCTGCCACCAAGACTGTTCTATTATAAATTTATTATTCTAGTCTCTAGAACAAGTCTAAGTAATATTATTATTTCTTAGTATGAGTCTGGGTATTTGTCTGAGTATTTATCTAAGCATAAGTCTTAGTCTTGGTCTAAGGATTCTGAGTATAGATCTAAGTTAGGCCCTATTAAATTCTTACAAGTAGCATTCTTAATATTATTCTAGTAGCATTCCTACTGTCATTCTAATAGTGTTCTTACTATTATTCTGGCCTGAGCAGTTTATGGTCTATAGGTATATATACTGCATGTATGGTCTCTCCAGTCCTGAGCATTTCTAGGATCAGTAATGGCTAGAGTTCCAGCACTGCCATACTCCGGAAGGTGACTGGTACGCCGGAGATTTCCGGCGTACCAAATGAGTTTTCCGAAAAATTGGTGTACCACCATTGGCGTACCACCGATTCGAAAAAGCATTTGGCGTACCACCAAGCTGAAGTTGAATTGGCGTACCACTTTTAGCGTACCATTGGCACCACCAGGCAAAAAAATCGTTGCCAGAGTAAAAACTTTTTGTAATTTTGCGTAAATTACGACATACAAGATACGACTACATCACACGACAATGTATTTTACGTAAAAAATTGCATATATTTTTTCCTGCATTGTATAACTTGATTAATCATTTTATAAATATATTAATAAAATAATTTAGCCTAGTATTATTGGTAAATAAATTTCTGAGCGCTGATTATATCTGTTATTTTTGTATAATTGTTAAAGTTTGTCCGCCATATTTTTACCGTTTTCAAAGTCGAAATTTTTAGTGCCGCAACGTTATACACTAAGCGACCCCCACGTCTTTCTTTTGGCGTACCACTGGCGTACCACTTGGGAATCCTCCTTTTTCCTTCCGGCGTACCACATTACACCATCCGGACTATGGCAGCACTAGAACCTGTTTTCTAATGGCTATGGATCTGGCAGTCTTCTGCAGACAGTTATCTACTAATTAAGTATTTGAACATTAAAAGTATCATGTTTTGAATCTCATTGTTTCGTTTTGATCTTATCTTGAACTAAATCCCAATATCAACAACCGGTCAAAAATTTAAAATGTTTACTATACTATATTATACCCATAAATTGCACTACTGAAATACCATTGCCAGATCCATAGCCATTAGAAAATGGGTTCTGGTGCCAGAACTCTAGCCATTGCCTCTAGGATCAAAGGGTCATAGCCTTTGCTACTGTAAATGTATTGCTAGATCTATTTTGTTTTCCTCCTTTCTAGTTCTTTATTTCTTAGTAATATTACTACCAATCCAGGATGGAATTCTTGCATGAAAATTGCAACGCGTTTTTGCGTTCAGGAAAAAAATTGCAAAAAATTGCGCAACGCAAAAAGAAATTGCGCACCTATACAGGCTGCAAAAAATGCGACAAAAATTGCGAATTCTTTTGCGACTATTTGCACAGTTTAAATTACCGACTTTACAGTAATAAATGTAGAATTACTACAAAAATGTAACATTTTATTGTTCATTATTTACGAACTGTTCAAATTTAAAAATTTTAACTCAAAAAACAAAGATAATCAGTCTTCTATTTATTGTAATGAGTCATATGAAAATGGGAGGATGAGACTATCACAAAACATTATTTTGACAATTGGTAATGCCAAAAATTGCGCCACTAAATTTTGTTTAAGATTGTAAAAATTGCATTTGGTTCAATATGGAATTGCGCGCCAAAAAAAGTCGCAATTTTCCGTTTTATATGCCAGATGCAAGAATTCCATGCTGGCTACCAATATTTCTTACTACTTAAGTACTGTGTTGTACTATTAACAAAGCCAAAAGGGGATAAAGGTTAGTCAGTTCCTAGTCATTTTGTTATCTAGGGTGTCTGGGATGCTCATTAGAGGTCAAATTGGATCCCGATCCCAATCCTAAAATCCTAGGATCCCAAGGGGAAAATTGTATTCCTGCAGGAGTGGCAGGACCAGGATCCCAACCTTAAAAAACACAAGAATTGGGAATAGGTCTTTTGATCAAAAGTTTATAGAATTAGTGATTACTTAAACAATGAATGTATTTTGTTTTAACTTATATTCCCTATTGGAAATTGGAATAAATGTTAAAAACTCGCAGATGCGCGCTTTAGAAAAGAGTCAAACTATTTTACCACGCTTTACGATTATTAGAGATGTTCCAAAAGATCTGCAGTTTCGTCGAAATCAAAATTCACTAACTTTCCAAAATCAAAATTGAAATTTCCCAAAATCATAATTCAGAAAAACAAAGTTTAGTATGATCAACATTCACTTTTTTACTTTAAATTTACTGCTTAAGCAAAAAGTAATACATGTATATGTAGTAGAAAGTAGTTTATTTTTAGCAACTTTTTAGACACAACCAAAATTTTCACTTCTAAATTTTTTTTGAAATTGAAATTTGCTCTAAAAAATTTCAAATTTTGGAAAATTGAAATTGAATTTTTGGAACATCTCTAAGCTTAATAAATTACAAGTGTATAAGCCCTTTCAACAGAGGTATTATACCCATTTCCAAGAGTACAACGTTTGCTTGTGGGAAGTTTGCTTGCTGAACTTTGCTTGCAGGAATTTTGCTTGCCAAACTTTGCTTGCCGAACTTTGCTTGCAGAATTTTGCTTGCCGAGGTTTGCTTGCCAAACTTTGCTTGCAAAATTTTGCTTGCCGAACTTTGCTTGCCAAACTTTGCTTGCTGAATTTTGCCTGCCGAAGTCTGCTTGCCAAACTTTGCTTGCAGGAAATTTGCTTGCAGGAATTTTGCTTGCCGAGGTTTGCTTGCCGAGGTTTGCTTGCCGAAGTTTGCTTGCAGAATTTTGCTTGCCAAAGTTTGCTTGTGGAATTTTGATGTCTGGTTCCTAAAAATTCGCAATCACAATTGCAAGGTTTTAACTTGCCGAATTATTTTCTTGTTTGCTTGCTTGTTTGATGGCTTGTGAAGTTGGTCAGTCAATTATTACATACTACAGTTGCTTTGCAAGTGGATTCTTATCAGCGTTGACATAAACTGACTTGATACTAAGCTTTCAAACTAGGTGTATAGAGTTTCATCAGGGGCGCGTCCAGAGGTTTCAGGATAGGGGGGGGGGGGGGGGCAGTTGGGGCCCAGTAAAAACTGAAGGGGCAACATCTTGAATAGAGTGTACGTTTTTTAATGACAAGTATTGTAAGAGGAAATTTTTATCGAAAAGCAAAAATGACATCCAAAAATACCTCGCAATGAATGATTGCAATTGTTTAGTTGATTTAAGAAAAATGAACATTCTAAATCACTAAATGGTTATTGTTTTTTTTGCCCAAGAAAATGCTTCTGAATATTTTTTGCTCTGTCAAGTTGTTTAGTTTTGTAATTGGAAGACTTTAAACACAAATGCATGCATATTACTTTTTCCAGCAGATTCTCGTCAAAAAACTCTGTTGGTTACTCCATCAGAAGATTTCATGCATTTACTACACATTGAACTTTTATTATTATAAAAAGTAAGAAATGCCAATGTTTAAAATTTTTGATGCATTTTTCAATGGCCTCATTAATAATAGAAAGCATATATATAACCCAGCAAGACAAAATTGTCCACACTTCTCTTGGCAGAATTTCATCTCTCTGTTTGAGTGACAAACAATCAGAGAGATGGTGACAAATTGGAGACTCT
Organism: Macrostomum lignano; assembly: GCA_002269645.1. Classification (NCBI taxonomy): domain Eukaryota; kingdom Metazoa; phylum Platyhelminthes; family Macrostomidae; genus Macrostomum; species Macrostomum lignano. The sequence goes on along the minus strand of NIVC01001824.1, from coordinate 161,911 downwards.
AGGCCATAGACATTTATTCTGATACATGTATGCGCATTGAGATACATCGAGATAGAGTCTGATAGACCAGACCATAGAAATCTAAGCTAGATCTCTATGGATAGACAGTTTTTGTAATTGTAATTTGTCTATGGTCGAACTGTTGGATCAATTCGCCACTCAACTGAGAGACAAAATTCTCCTGAGAAACGGATGGGGACACTTGTCTTGCTGAGTATGCGTGTATGGTGCATAAAGTACATTTGATGATCGATGATAGGTTTAGTGAAAACATGTCAGCATAGAATGAACTTGAATATGAATTTACAGTAACACTTTACCACCCACTTCCTAACAATCACCATACATAACATAACAATAGACTTTAACATGAATGCATGCATATATACATATTATTTAATAGATATATATACATAATTTAAAAGAAATCAGCCAATTTGATCAATGTGCATACATGTACATTCGTATACCTTTGAACGATACATGAAACAGGTAGCAATTAGTAGCAATGACAATGAAGTGAAAAATGACAAGTAATGTAACGTACATAAATGAAGTATGTACAGAATAAAAACGCAAAAAGCAACATACATATGCTGTAATACTATACATGTACATACATTAGTCAAGTGGCCGTAGCAAATGTAAAATGTCTTAGCGAGCAAAATAAGTCATAAAATCATGTAAGACTTATTCGCCTATTAGAATGGGCAGACGCAAATTCATCAACAAAACAGTCAAGATCAATTATTGATGCTCGCTCATTTTCAATCAACAAAAGAGCCAGATTCAAAAGTTGAGAAGATGACATTCGACTTCTCAAGTACGTCTTGATCAGGCGCATTTTGGAAAAACTGCGCTCCGCTGATGCTGTTGTTACTGGAATTGTCAAGCATATGATGAGAAGCTTGTACAACTCAGGGAAAACCTCTCTGAATGGGTGCAACATCTCAGCAAATGCTTTTAAATCAGTCAAGCTGCCATCGCCCTTTCTCTCAATCAGACGCTTTACTTGAATGACCTCAAGTTTCAGGAACTCTTGGTCACATTTGAATAGGCCTCCTAAATCCTCCAGCTGTGAAGCATCCAAAAAACAGTCCGAGTTTGGCTTTAGAGAACCAATTCCCTTATAGAGAACAGCTGTTTCATGGTCAAATCTTCGTCACATTTCCGACAATAGGCAGTCAATCTTTAAAAGGTCTAAATCTTTTTGTTGAAGGAAATCCGATAGTGCCTTTGTGCAAGTCAGAATTTCGCACATGAGAACTAGCCTTAGTACGAAGCTTCGGGTCAACTAAGCTAAAATTCCAGTGGCTTCAACAACACGATCTTCGGAGTCCTGCTCCTTAATTTCTTTTAAACGGAAAGAATCGCGCCAATACAATTACGAATATTGTTGCACGCCTTCTCTCTACAGGCCCATCTCGTGTCTGAGAGGCGCTGAAGCTCTAAGGCTGGCTTTCCAAGATAGAGTTTCTTCTGGTGGTCAATAAACTGAGGATGAACAACTGAGTTTGACATAAAACAGTAGAGCTTCTGCACAAGAGAAAAGAAGTCCTCAATCTTGGGCACTGATTTGCAAGCATCAACAAGACATAGATTCAGGCAGTGTGCATAGCAGTGTACCTAAATTGCAAGTTCCGACTTGTCTCAAATCAGCTTTTGGAGCCCATTATGAACTCCGCTCATCACTGAGGCTCTATCATAGCCTTGGCCAACTAGAAATCCGGTGTCTAGGCCATATTTCTAAAGGCTTTCTACTAGTGTTCCGCCGTAATTACGGCTACGGCTACGGCAAATTACGGCTACGACACTTTTGAAGCCGTATTTTCATTACGGATTACGGTTACGGACATATTTTGAGCTTACGGTTACGGTTACGGATTATGGAGATTTTTCTAGACTTGCCGTAATTGGTAGCCGTAACAAAAATTATTTATTTTTAACTGTTTAGTGTTATAAAAGAATTTTTTTATATCAACTTCAACCAGTTTTCATTTTGTTTTACTAGTTATTATTATTTTTTACATTTGTTAAGTTTCTAAATATCTGCGAAACTTCTAGAAAATGAAAAACGAATTTTTTTCACGAATTTTCTCATTAGGCATACGGCATAGCATAGCATAGCGATAGCATGATAGCAGCGAGACAGAGAGAGCCAGTCAAAGCCTACAAGAGACTAAGAATCTGGCATTCTTATTTCTTAGCCATATGTAGCATTTAGCTCCTTAGCATAAAAATAGGATATTAGATTTAGATTATGAGGATAAGGATGAAAGAATATTAATAAGGAAATACTAAATAAATACTAATAGGATAAGAATATGAATTATGATTGAAAATTGATTGAAACCAAAGAAGACAATACAATAGACAATGCAATAAAATGAAAATGAAAAATGTAACATGCAATTTCTTAGTCATCGGAAATTTTGAAGCAGTTTTATTTGAACAAATTCATATATTTATTTAATGATATTAAACATACACATTGACCTTGGCACGTCAGTCATATATTCATATTGTAGCAAAACAAAACAGAATCACGACACAGAAAACTGAAAAAGGCACCAAGCACACAATTGCATACAGCAATGCTATAGAATACTTCGATAAAGATATTATATTTACGAAAAAATAAATGAATATTAATGCATGAACGAACAACAAGTAGGTTTTATTGCTATCCTTTTATCCTTTTTATCTGTCCTTTTCTGTCTGCCCTACTTTTCATGCAAAAATATCAATTTTTGTTATACATTACGGCTACGGTTACGGCAAATTACGGTTACGGACTTTTTTAGCCCATAATGACGGCAAAATTCGACTACGGAAGTTGCTTCTTTCTTACGGCTACGGTTACGGTTACGGAGGTCAAAACTCGCGGCGGCGGAACACTACTTTCTACTAGTGAGTTAGCAAGTGATTGGGCAGATAGTCCTGAGGCAGGTTTAAATTCCATAAAGACTTCCTGCACTCCTTCTGAATGCTTGTAGAAACGAATGATTAAGATCATTTCAACCTTAGAAATATCCTTGGCCTCATCTACAATCACAGAAAAATATTTGGCTTCTTGGATATCATTTACAACAACATCATGGACCATGTCTGCCAGAATGTTAATAACTTCATTTTGAATTGTCCCTAGATGAAATCGTCATGCCATTTCTTAGCAGATCTGTCTGGAGCTTCTCGCTACGTTCTTGCAAGAATGTAACAGATCTGCACTATTAAAATATATAGGCAGAACTTACAAGATCTGCAGGAAGATCTTGCACGGTCTGCACGAGCAGATCTTAGGAGATCTGGGCAGATCTTGTAAGATGTATTAAGCTTTACCAATTGAATGCATTGTCCGTCTTATCAAATCTTCCAAGATCTGTTTAGTAATCCATTTATAAAACCCCAATGCACTAATTTAATTCCAATAAAGAACACGAGTTATGACAGGACTTTCTTATTTGATTCTGCACTTTTAGTATTGTGCTAGTAAGCTGCCAGAACAAAAGCAAATGTCATTGAACAATTAAAATAAAGTAGACATATTTATTTGTGAAAATGTAAACAAATACACATATATGCTCATGAAATAAAACTTGTATGCACAAGGGAAATGGCACAAGCAAAAAATAAGTCAACTTCAAAACAAAAGTTAAGCACACATTCAATAGAAAAAATACTAATGGTACAATGGACTAATAAAATTAGGGTGAGCAATACTTTTAGAAACTAAAAAATAGAAGCAGAAACATTTGAAAAAAACCAGGTGCATCTTTTATTACAATGTACAATTAAATTGGTTTGCAAATAATTGAAACTGAAAGAGTCCAGTACTAAAAGATTTTAAAGTCAATATTGCTAGAAAGCTTACTTTGTTATCAATAAAAGTAGGTCTATAAGAGCTCTTAGTAATACTTTAGGGCTCTTTATCATGTTGCATTTTTACTTTAGGCTGGCTTCATTTTTTCTTTTAGCAATCATAGGATGCTTGCCACTTTGCCATTTGGTATAAAGACAAGCTTGGAACCCATAAGTAGCGATGCCATATTGACCATGTAAAGTAGCTGCAATGAAAGGGAAAATTGTAGTAAAGTTCTAGGATTTTAAACATTAATATTCAATTCAAAATAACTAAAACATAAAATAAATATCATTGTTATGTTTTTAAATAGTCAGAGTAATAACTTTTGTAAAAGTTCTTTGGTCTAATTAAATTTAGACCTGTTTTTCTTCTATTCTATATTTTTCATATTATTTATCTAGGCCTATCTAGTATAAATAACTTTAGATTTTGCTATGCCTATCTATAATCTTCAAATAGTAGGTCAAGGCTTAAGATAACTTTCTAACAACCATAAGCCTATATTTAAGCATCCAGGTTTAATTCTAATTTAGAAAAACTATACTCTATATAGCAATTACAATTTTTAGTAGAGTAGGGCCTATTTTATTTTAAAATTAAAATGATAAGCCTAGTTATAACACTATTTACTAAAAATAGACATTACACTCTTAACCTAAGTGTTTAAAATCAAGGAGGGATTAAAACCAAGTTTTACAGATATGTCAGTCTACCTATTTATAAATCTAGATAAGCATATATAAAACAAACAAAAACAGAATAGACCTATTTAATTAAGATTTACTTACTAGCTAGGTCACTAGAACTAGCCTAGCCCTAGCCTAGGGGCTAGAACTAGGTATGTATAAATAAATATAATATAATGAAATGCAAAAGACTATAAAAATACTGATCTATGTATGTAACTGAATTTCTGAATTATTAATGGATTAATGAATTATTAATGGACAACATCACTAGGTCTAGACATGCATTCTGTTTCTATTAAAGCATAGAACAAAGTCATAGGCCTAGGCCTACTCATACTTATAGGCCTGGGAGTAGGAAACAAGCCTAGATATATATATGATATAGATATATATATAGCATATCATACATTTTATAGTCAGTCTGTCAATTATGTCAAATTTTTTTAATTGATGACGCGATCTGCTCTTCATTGAAAGCCATAGCTATACTTAATCAAAAAAGTTATTATGGCTAAAAAAGTAAAAAATAGTGATACTACACTATGAAACAATTTAAGGAATTAAAAATTACGTATTCGGCTAAGTCAAAAGAAAGAAGTGAGATGATGGATATTGCAAGAGTGAGAATTCAAACTATAAGGGTCCACTATGTTCAGAACTGCGGAAAGAATATTTAAACAAATTCATTTACTGTTGGCTGCCAGAAGAACAACTAAAATAAATACAAATCATTAAAAAAACGTAATTACTATTATGTTAAATATTTTGTGGAAAAAAACAATTCAGACACTTTTCAAAACTGGTCTGTACAGATCTGCAAGAACTGATCTGACAAGATCCAGCAGAGAAATGTGAAAATATACGAAAGTCTTTTGTCTGATATACAGTTAGAAATTTTGTTTTCTCTTTACCTCATAAGTATTTTCTAAAAAATCACAAATGTTTTTTACATACCAAACAATAAAAAATGGCTTGCAAAGATTTGTAAGATCTTGTAAGACAAAAGCAGATACAGATCTGCTAAGAGATTTAAGTAAGAACAGATCTGTTAAGAATGTGTTAACCAAAATTCACAGATCTGTTAAGAAATTTAAGTAAGAACAGATCTGCCAAGAATGAGTAAACAGAACTTCATCTAGGGGTGTCACTCGTGTACTTTGCATTCTTCTTCTGTTCAGATATCTTCTTCTTTATTATTTCGTCGTGCCTGCCAATCAGCTTCAATAATGCTTTGAAGTTTCCAGGACTTACTTGCTCATCATTTTCGCGATGCCCCTTTGGGCGATGTTTTGAGTTGCTGTAAGAAGTAATACTTCTCCTACACACTTGATGAAGTGCCTGTTCTCAGCTACCTTAGCTTTGTACGTAGCATCAAGCTGTTTCAATACAGTTCCTTCAGTGTCTTTCATTACTTTGTAGTCACACCATGCTTGCATTGCTAAACTGTGGCAATGAGAGCGGGCATGCTTTTTAAAGCCTGCATCCTGACACTGAGCATTTTTCCAGTTGCGGAATCCCTGAGTAGTAAAAGATGGCTCTTCTTGCATAGATGGAGGTGCGAAGTGGCGACAGGGAAAGCAAACAGCAGAATCCTTCATTTGCAAATACTCAAGCCACTTGTAAGTCTCAAACCACGAGAATTGAAATGAATGGGACTTTTGCTTTGCCTTATCCGTTCCTGTGAAGAATTTTTACAAATAACTTTTATACATCTATATCAGTATAGCTAGCCTTAGCCACTAGCACTAGCCACTAGTAACCATTAGCACAAACAGTATTATGTAAATAACTGTTCACTTACCGCCTGAAGTTCCAACTGATTTTGGGTAGTTCCGCAAAAATGTCTGACAGGGTGGATTGTCCTTATTCTGGGAAATATCACACAGGGCCTTCGAAGAAGGTTGCTCAATCGTTCTATTTTTTGAGGCTGACTCTGTGGCAGTGGCAGCAGTAGCTGTCTCAACTAGAACAGGAGTGCCAGGAAAATTTGTTTCAGAGCCAGTCAGTTGAGCATCCTGTTCAGACTCCTGATCCGCAATCGTAGAGATGGCACTTGGTTGATCCCTATGCCTTTTCGCCTGGCTATCGTTTTTTTCGCCTGGACCTTCATCTTCTTGCGGGTCTGAACTAGGTCTTTTTAAAAAACTTCGAATATCAGGCCTCTGCATTGTTGGCCAGGCTTCTTTAATTCAATTCTTGAAATACATTTCAGTTTTTTTGAACCTTAAGACTTAAGACAGCAGTAGCTAGTGTGACTTAAATCTTAAGGGGCAGAGGGGCAATGCTCTGTAGTCTTTTACACACTGTCTGAATGTACGATGGTTTAACTCTTTGTCCCTGTCCAAATGTACATTTATCAGCGCGCTTCTCCCTTCCCTTTCTGTCTGTCCTATCTCTCCTTTCCCTGTCCCAGTGCAAGTGTTAGGCTATACACGTGGGGGAGGGGGTTGGGGGGTTGGAAGGATATAGCCATATAGACTGAACAGTTAGATAAAAACAATAAAGTCTGAGAGGTGATGTACTTTATAATTAAAGTTAGACAAAACCAAAACACCGACAGATACTATAAAAACAAACGAAACAAAATTTGCCATACTATCAGATCAGAAAGTAAAGAATAATGTACCCATGTAAAGTTATGCTCGTGTAAAAACTTCTAGTATAGTAAGTAGTATTGTTTCTAAAATTAAAATTATAAAAAAAAGGTTTTTCAACTTTTTTTGAAAAATTCGACATTCAGAAGTCAGAACTGAAAGTGGGGGGGCCTGTGGCCTAACAGGGGGGGGGGCCCAGGCCCCCCCTGGCCCCCCCCCCTTGGACGCGCCACTGAGTTTCATTCTAACAATTAGTATATACGACATGTATAATGATTAGAGATTCAATATAGGTAGTTAGGGATCAGTAATAGTATAAATCTTTTTAGTTTCTGATTTCAGCACTGAGCAGGATGATAATTGTAGTGATGCTAATGAATGCATATACTAATATTAATTGTATAAAAATGTAAACAAACTTGGACTAGCGGATTTGCACGAGTACTAGTAGTAGTGTACTTGTCACCAAGGAACGAAAGCTAAAATAGAACCCAAAGTTCCATGGAGATAACGAGTGTTACATTATTATACAAATTATTATAAAATCGAAATTAAAGCAAAATTCGGCAAGCAAAGTTCGGCAGGCAAAATTCCACAAGCAAACTTCGGCAAGCTTATGTGCAGCAAGCAAATTTCCTGCAAGCAAAATTCGGCAAGCCAACTTTGGCAAGCAAAGTTTGACAAGCAAAGCTTGGCAAGCAAACTTCGGCAAGCAAAGTTCAACAAGCAAAGCTCGGCAAGCAAACTTCAGCAAGCAAAATTCCGCAAGCAAACTTCGGCAAGCAAACTTTGGCAAGCAAAATTCCACAAGCAAAATTCCGCAAGCAAACCTCGGCAAGCAAAATTCTGCAAGCAAACTTCGGCAAGCAAACTTTGGCAAGCAAAATTCCGCAAGCAAAAGTCCCACAAGCAAACTTTGGCAAGCAAACTTCTCGCAAGCAAATTTCATAGACCCCCCATTTCCATGTATATGTATTTGCTAGAGCAGCAGCCAGTAAGAAAGGGCAGCGAATGCGCAGGTGCTGTGCCTGTGCGCGTGCTGCGCTTTAGAAAAATTTCAAAAGTGTGCCAGACACCATCCGCGGTTTTACAACTTTTTCCTATAGGGCTTATATTCATTAGGCCTATATTATCACTTTGTTTGTTACAAAACTTTGCATTAATTTTGTTGTGTTTTACTTTTGATCTTGACATTTTTTGCTCAATTTTGTTTTATTTTACATGGACCTACAAACTACAATACACTAAAAGACCTGATCCCAATTCCCAAATCTTGATCCCGATCCCAAAAAAAAGTTATTCCCAATCCCAATCCCACTCAAAGATTTCAATCCCATCCAATGTCTAGTGCTCACCTCAACTAGGGTCACTTTGTCATCTAAATTAGCATGCACTACCTGAAGAGAATCATTTTGTCATCTACCAATCATATTAGTTCTAACTTCCAAGTGAATTAATATGGCAATTAAACATATATACTTGAAATCCTAATGATCCCAGTCATTTTGTCATCTCAATTAAAAAAACATGTCGATTGATCAGTTCTACTTGCCGTAGCTTATAGTTGATAAAAACAAAAATAGTTTATACTAACTCAAATCTCTCATAGATTGATTGGTTGTCATGGTTGATGACAAAGTATCTAGCATAACTAAATATTTGGTAACTTTGTCAAATTATTTTTTCAAAGCTCTTTTGCTTTTGGTCACTTCATTATCCAATATGACAAAATGGAATATGACAATCTGACTAGTGACTGGTTGGTCTGATAGCAAATGGCTTATATCTGAAGCCTTGGTTGCGATTGATAAATCAGACTTAAAAAAGACTTGCTGCCAAATGTGCCTAAATTTTTGCCAAATTTGTCCATGCAAAATTTCTGTCACCAAATTTGTTTATTGCCAAATTTTCATGCATCCCACCAAGACTGCCATAGCTATTACTGCATTGGCTACTACTATTGAGGAGAGCTACTAATCTTCTAGCATTGCTATTCCTCTCATAGGATCCTTTCTTGCAGCATTGTCTTGCTGGTTCTTCTATCCACTTATCTCTTCTTTAGCACTATCTAATCACACATTGAGCCAAATTCCTCCCCTTAGCTCCCCCAAATGTGGCAGTCTTGGACCTTTTGGTGTGAGCTAGTCTTGGTCTTATACCTTGGCACCTTGGAATTTAGCAATTAAACTATTTGCCTTCATTATCTTATATGTATATGATAGTATATATGCATGAACCTTCTTAATATAAGCTGTCTTAATTTTTAATATATATTAATTCTAGTCAATAGCATATACAAGGGGTGTCCCAGAAGTAGTGTCACTTTTGGTTGCTTCTACAAGTATTAATATATGATAAAAAAATTGTATGCCTTAAAAGTTAGTGGCTTATTTTAGCTTTCATGCCATGCAAGTCCAATCTTTATAAGTGCTTCCTTCTATAAGCAACATGCATTTGTTTGCATACCCTTGGCCATAGAAATATACACCGCATAGTGCTTCTATGCTCATTCAGAAAAAAGCCACAAGTAGAGCTGATCAAGCAGAGTTGCAAGACAGTAGCTATAAGATTTGTTCCAGTCATGGACCCTAACATTCACTCTACAGAAGGGCGGAGACATGCAACTTTTACACTTTGGAGTCTTGGTCAGAAATGCCCTGAAATTTGCAAAAACCTGACCCACATTCACAGTCCTAATTCCATCAGTCGACAAACAGTTTACAGATAGATCAAACAGTTCAAGGCGGGCTGAAGATGTTAAAGGCAAGGACTTCTAGACTAACAGGATGTAAAACTCAAAGATCATGCAATTTTTTGAAGGCCACGATTTCCTGGAAAAAATACACTGCGAAGATAGGAAAAAAATCAGTTTTTCGTCACAAAATCAGTGATTGTATTTGATCTGGGACAGTGAAGACTACCATTCTTTAATTCAACATGCACAACATGTTATTCTATTATATTTTCATATAGCTGTGTAGTGAAGTTTTCATTTTCATATTGTTTTCACTTTATTTCATAAGCCCAAAGTTGCAAATACTCACAAGTGGCATTAGCCAACTTTTTGTGTTGTTCTTTTTTAAATAAAGTATATTTGTTATAAAAACATTGCATATAGGTACTCTTACTCTTAAGCTATTATTGTAGGTTTAGTAACTATACTAATTCCTAGGCCTACTAGAACTAGACTTGCTTATAAATATATTCAGTGCATAAAGTAAAAAACTTGCAAGCTAAAATTTTGCAAGCCGCTAAAACAGTCTAGGCATAGGGCCTCTGCAAGCAACTATGAACTAAGATCGAGCTGGCTTGCGAGGCTCACACTGCACACACACACACCCACATAAATTGTCTTCTTCATTCAGAGCCAGACTCCACAATGGCAGAATACAATAAAGTATCTAAGTTTGATGATAACTTGTAAGCATATACATATACAACAATAATTAAAAATTTGTTTAAAACTATTGCACTCTCAGATACAGCCCAATTGGCAGTCATTTTGGCATCAAATATGGCACATACAACATAGTAACTACCATTTTAAGTTAAGTTTAAAAAGTCCTGCAAAATTGGTTTGTTGTTCTGTTATTTCATTTTAGAAAATAATGTCAAAGATAAAAAATAGACTAAACTTTAGAATTTATATGTTATATAATATATATGCATATATCGCTATAAACTAAATAAGGTTATCATTATTGGCATAGTACTATAATATAATTGTTTAACTTATTTGAATTTCAGTGAAAAATTTCTTACTAATCAATATGTCTGAACCGCCGCCGCCACCTTACACAGCTGTTGCTGGTGATAGTGAGAAGCAGGGCCCGCCAGGGCAGGCTATGCCGTATCCACCGCAGGGTGGGTCGTATCCACCTCAGGGCGGGTCGTATCCACCTCAGGGCGGGTCGTATCCACCTCAGGTAAGCGTGCGTGTTCAGGGATCAGCGGAACAAAGTGAATGAGTATGACTCACTGACTCACTCGCTGACTCACTCACTGACTCATTGACTCACTAACTACTCACTGACTCACTGACTCACTCACTGACTCACTGACTCACTCACTGACTCACTGACTCACTAACTAGTAACTACTCACTGACTCACTAACTAGTAACTACTCACTGACTCACTCATTGACTCACTGACTCACTCATTGACTCACTGACTCACTCATTGACTCATTGACTCACTGACTCACCGACTAACTCATTGACTCACTGCCTCACCGACTCACTCACTGACTCACTGACTGACAGACTCGCTCACTCACTCACTGACTCACTGACTGACAGACTCGCTCACTCACTGGCTCACTGACTGACAGACTCGCTCACTCACTGGCTCACTGACTGACAGACTCGCTCACTCACTGGCTCACTGACTGACAGACTCGCTCACTCATTGGCTCACTGACTGATTATTTCTAAATAGCCAGTGACTGATTGATGTCTAGCTATCTAGTTAAGCATAAGCACAAATCTCCGCACTCTCTCTATTCAGGGTCAGCAGTACGCTGTCTCGAGCGGTTACCAAGCGCAGCCGGGGTATCCGCCTACGTCTCATGCACCCGGAGGCGGCTACGCGCCCGTGGTGACTGCCCAGCCAACCACTGTCGTGGTGATGACCAATCAAAACTTTAGAGACGTACCGGTGAACACAGTCTGCCAGTTCTGCAACCAGCAGATCATTACTTGCATCAGGTTTCAAGACGGTCTGCTGACCTATTTGGCTTGCGTTGGCATCTGCCTGATTGGCTGCGATCTTGGCTGCTGTCTGATACCGTTCTGCTTGGATAGCTGCAAAGATGTTGTTCATACCTGCCCTAATTGCAATCACAAATTGGGCAAATTTTCCAGAGTTTGAGCAGCTTCAGCACGCGTCGAGTTTGAGGGTTTCTGCGCCACATGTGAGTCATTTATTGGAGAAATATGATGTTTATTGATGGTCACTGATGGTCAGTTGAGGTCAGTGATGGTCAGTTGAGGTCAGTGATGGTCAGTGGTGGTCAGTGATGGTCAGTTGAGGTCAGGTCAGTGATGGTCAGTGATGGTCAGGTCAGTGATGGTCAGTGACAGTCAGTGATGGTCAGTGATGGTCAGTTGAGGTCAGTGACAGTCATTTGAGGTCAGTGATGGTCAGTAACAGTCGGTTGAGGTCATTGTGATGGTCAGTGATGGTCATTGTGATGTTTAGTTGAGGTCATTGTGATGGTCAGGAGTTCGAGTTCGATGGGGATAATACTAGTAGCCACGGAAGTCGATGGGGTAGTAGGCTGGGGGTTGTAGGGGGAGTCAATGGGGGTTGATAGGGGATCAATGTGGATATACATGGAATTGGGGTAGACAGGGAGTAGGCAGTGAGTCATGACCGAAATTGGACATAAATTTTAATTTTGGCGACTCATTTTATTCTTGCAAAATTTGCAGACAAGGCCCGGCACTGGAAATCAGAATTGAGTTTTATTGGAGACAGCGGTTGAGACTTGTCCAATTTTAACTTAAATGTCGAACTTGCTGTGTTAAAATATGTCTATTATTTTCAAAAAGAGTTTTATCTCAATTTTTTAATCAGTTCATTATATTGATTACAGATCGTTAAACTTTTTTATTGTTGTCTCTCTCGGTTAACTGGGTGCAATCCGCGTGAAATCAGCTTTTTAAAAAGTTTTTAATTTATTCAGTCTGTCAGTTTATCTCATTTTTGTGCAAATATCCCCTATGAAAAAAAACATTTATATTGTATCTCTACTACTGGTCAATCTTTTCTCAGTAGACTATCTAGCTTTCGTGTGTTAATTACAGTCATTATACTCGTATGCCTGCTTTTTTTCAATTGTTTCAAGTTCTTAATTAAAATGCTAATCTTTACCTGTTACTACCCTTATTATCCGGCTATTATTATAACAATAAATATTATATTAATCAATGCTTTAATATCCAAGTCAATAATTCGATTCGAAATAAATATGCAGTTGCTATCAGTTTTTATCTGGCAAGCTTACTATCGACGTGAAATTAATTTTTCTGTCATTTCTTGTTGTTATTTTGGTACTTTTATACGTTTAATTCAATCTGCTCAATCTGTTTCTTTTCAACAAAGATAATCTTCTATGACAAGGCAGCTCTTATTATTTTAAGAAACTTTTTATCCCATCTTAAAAAGTCGCTTTTTATGAACTGCATCTTAGAAGATCGCCTCTTTAGTACCTGCATCTTAGAAGATCGCCTCTTAAGGAACTGCATCTTAGAAGATCGCCTCTTTAGGAACTGCATCTTAGAAGATCGCCTCTTAAGGAACTGCATCTAAGAAGATCGCCTCTTAAGGAACTGCATCTTAGAAGATCGCCTATTAAGGAACTGAATCTTAGAAAATCGCCTCTGCAGGAACTGCATCTAAGAAGATCGCCTCTTAAGGAACTGCATCTAAGAAGATCGCCTCTTAAGGAACTGCATCTACGAAGATCGCCTCTTTAGGACCTGCATCTTAGAAGATCGCCTCTTTAGGACCTGCATCTTAGAAGATCGCCTCTTTAGTACCTGCATCTTAGAAGATCGCCTCATAAGGAACTGCATCTTAGAAAATCGCCTCTTTAGGACCTGCATCTTAGAAGATCGCCTCTTTAGGACCTGCATCTTAGAAGATCGCCTCAAAAGGAACTGCATCTTAGAAAATCGCCTTTTATGGAATCGACTGCTCAGGAGTTGCTTATACAAAGGCAGTAATCATTATTACGAGTAGTTAGCAGAGGGGTGCCATGAGGGTTGAGGATGGCATCTCACAACCTGTTCTGTATAGACAAATGTACGATATAACGCCTTTTTCCGGGAAATTAAACCATTACAATTAAATCCCCTTCGAGAAATTTTCTTATACCGTATAAGAAACAAAGGCTGTTGGTGGCTGCGGCGGCGCCTCTTTGATCACTCAGTCCGTGCATAATAGAACCCCACGGCCTGAACCATGGACACTAAACGCCTTGCACGCTGGCCTGGCCTGCCATTCTGTTCTTTGTGCAGAACAAAGCAATTTAGCCTCTGGGGTTGCTATATTCAGGTACTCGGGTGCTCTAGCCTCTAAGCTGTTTCAATTGAACCTAGATTGAACTTTGAACTAAAAACGGCTGAATTCATATTCCGCAATGTAGTTTGGAGTCCGGTTTTGTATTCAATTAATGAATGCTCTTCTGTGTTGAACTGCCCTTTTATCACCGTTTGCCTGTGTCTGTCTGTCTTTCTGGTGTTTGTCTGTCTGTCTTTCTGATGTTCTGTCTGTCTGTCGGCCTGTGTCTGTCTGTCGGCCTGTGTCTGTCTGTCTGTCTGCCTGTGTCTGTCTGTCTGTCTGTCTGTCTGTCTGTCTGTCTGACTGACTGTCAGCCTCTGTCTGTGTGTCTGTTGGTTTTCTTGTTGCCTTAAGTGTCCCTCTTACCGCGTGTCCACAATGCCCCTTCGCAACAGTCTGCTTAGTTAATCAGTTGCAACTTGCAGCATAAAAATCGACTGAATTTCAAGACAAGCCCTAGTACACAGTTTTCCATGGTACTCGTATTTTAGAGTGCAGAAGTGCAGATGAAACGAAATTATAGATAAGAAAACCGGAAAACCCGTAGGCTTATATCATATGTATCTTTCCGTACTGAAACATGAGTCTTTGTTTGTTGGAAAAGGTGATGGGAACGGGAAACCTTACACCCTTCTACCATTCTACCAAGTTTTTTTAGGGCAATGTGTCTGGTAGCAGAGGCCTGGGGTTGAAGCCTGGCGCCAGTCCAACTCAATTACAAGAACATTATACGAGCAAAGTGCAAGGACAAGGACTCCTACTAGGGAAACTTTCCTGTGTGAACCGGAAAACGGAATATTTCCTTGTGCCTCATTTAGCCGTACACAGGCGAGCAACATTCATTTTATGGATGCATGGTGATGGGGGAACGAAATCGAGAATCCAAAATCTAAAATACTAATTTTGGAATTGGTGTTGTTAGTACTCATTAGCACCGCAGACACTTATATTGGCGCCACATGCACTTTTTGTAGGATCTCGGGCGAATTCTGGTATGTGGGATCTGAGGGGAATTTTGGTATTTGAGATCTGAGGGGAATTTTGGTATTGGAGATCGAATTTTGGTATTTGAGATCTGAGGGGAATTCTGGTATTTCAGATCTGAGGGTAATTCTGGTATTTCAGATCTAAGGGGAATTCTGGTATTTGGGATCTCAGAGGAATTCTGGTATTTGGAATCTGAGGGGAATTCGGGTAGTTGGGATCTCAGGGGAAGTTGAGTATTTGGGATCTGAGGGGAATTCGGTAGTTGGGATCTCAAGGGGAATTCGAGTATTTGGGATCTGAGGGGAATTCTGGTATTTGGGATCTGAGGGGAATTCGAGTATTTGGGATCTGAGGGTAATTCTGGTATTTCAGATCTAAGGGGAATTCTGGTATTTGGGATCTCAGAGGAATTCTGGTATTTGGAATCTGAGGGGAATTCGGGTAGTTGGGATCTCAGGGGAAGTTGAGTATTTGGGATCTGAGGGGAATTCGGTAGTTGGGATCTCAAGGGGAATTCGAGTATTTGGGATCTGAGGGGAATTCTGGTATTTGGGATCTGAGGGGAATTCTGGTATCTGGGATCTGAGGGGCATTTTGGTATTTGGGATCTGAGGGGAATTCTGGTATCTGGGATCTGAGGGGCATTTTGGTATTTGGGATCTGAGGGGAATTCTGGGATCTTGGATCTGAGGGCAATTTTGGTATTTGGGATCTCAGGGGAATTCGGGTAGTTGGGATCTGACGGGAATTCTGGTATTTGGGATCTGAAGGGAATTCTGGTATTTGGGATCTGAGGGGAATTCAGGTACTTGGGATCTCAGGGGAATTCGAGTATCTGGGATCTGAGGGGAATTCTGTTATTTTGGATCTGAGGTGAATTCTGGTATCTGGGATCTGAGGGGAATTCTGGTATCTGGGATCTGAGGGGAATTCTGGTATCTGGGATCTGAGGGGAATTCTGGTATTTGGGATCTGAGGGGAATTCTGGTATTTGGGATCTGAGGGGAATTCTGGTATTTGGGATCTGAGGGGAATTCTGGTATTTGGGATCTGAGGGGAATTCTGATATTTGGGATCTGAGGGGAATTTCGGTATTTGGGATCTGAGGGGAATTCTGGTATTTGGGATCTGAGGGGAATTCTGGTATTTGGGATCTGAGGGGAATTCCGGTATTTGGGATCTGAGGGGAATTTCGGTATTTGGGATCTCAGGGGAATTCAGGTACTTGGGATCTCCGGGAAATTCTAGTATTTGGGATCTGAGGGGAATTCGAGTATGCTGATCTGACCCGAGGTAAGCAAGTTTGTTTGTTTGGCCCTGTAGCTGAGATACAATAACTGTGTTGTCAAACTCAGGTAACTGTATTTTTTAATTTGCGGTTGACTGCATTCGCAATCAGAAAATAATGGGGCAGGGCGGGGGTTGAAAACAAGCTGGTCTATCCGAACCGGTGAGCAGAGTTCACTTTTTACAGTTGGTCATAAATCTCCAACAGTACAACTATGCTTAGATGGGAAGTCTGACCTGAGCTTTCCGCTTTTGTCGTCCTGTTTTTTTACGCGAAAACAGAGAAGTATTGGGTCAGGGGGCTCTTTCATGGTTTTTTGTAGGTTGCGCCAGGGACTTCTGCCAACTGCGCCGCTGGAATGGAAGCCAGCTTGACGCCTATAAGAAGTGTCCATTATTTTACTTTTGTACTCTGTATCACGTCTATTACTAGGGACTGGACTTACGACTGGAAGGTCGGGGGTTCGATTCCCGACCCATTCGGAACAATTTGTGCCTTGAGCAAGACACTTAACTCTGCATTGCTGCAGTTCACCCAGCTGTAAAAATGGGTGCCAGCATTAGCTGGTGGTAACTGAGGCTGTGTGTGTGGCGGCATTTGGGCTGCCCCGGCAAGTGTCCGAACTGCCCAGTCACCTAAAAAATATTTGAACATCCATTTCGTGGATTAACGGACAAAGCTAAACGGACTTTTGGGCACCCCTGGTGCAACGCCTTTGGCGACATGGTACCACAACCAGCGACATGGTCCTGAGCACACACAAGCTGTGTACATACAATACATATAAGTCAGGGGTCGGCAAACTTTTTCACCCCAAGGGCCAGATAAAGAACCTAGAGCAGGGGTTGGCAAACTTTATTACCCCAAGGGCCAGATAAAGAACCTAGAGCAGGGGTTGGCAAACTTTATTACCCCAAGGGCCAGATAAAGAACCTAGAGCAGGGGTTGGCAAACTTTATTACCCAAAGGGCCAGATAAAGAACCTAGAGCAGGGGTTGGCAAACTTTATTACCCCAAGGGCCAGATAAAGAACCTAGAGCAGGGGTTGGCAAACTTTATTACCCCAAGGGCCAGATAAAGAACCTAGAGCATGATTGCCGTCCGGAGGAAGGAGGAGATGAGAGTGAATAAAAAAGGGAGATAGGAGAAGGGAGAAGCGAGGGAATAAAGGAGCAATAAGGAGAGAGGAGAGGAGAGATGAATTTGGTTAGGAGAGTAGAAAAGAGAAGATAGAGGGAGAGTAGGAAAGGGAGAGGAGAGGAGAGAGGAGAGAAGAAGAGGGGAGAGAAGAACGCTGAGAAGAGACAAACATCGAGCGGGCCGGATTGCTATTGTGCATGCAGTTTCAAATCACTGCGAGGGCCGGATGAAGAGGCTTTGCGGGCCGCATATGTGGCCTGGGGGCCGGAGCTTGCCGACCCCTGGCTCATGTGATGGAAAATAATAAAATAGTTAATAACCTGACTGGTGAGATGGCCAACCCTTGTTGCTGAATTTTTTTAGAATTAAGATTAGCAATCTAAGCCCCCTCGTTGGGGAGCTAACAAAGAATGTAATAAAAATTATTAAATAAACTTCTGACCTCAACCTTTATATCTCAGCTAGTCCCCCAAGACTTGACATCTCAGCAATTCCCCAGTAAGCCAATTGACATCTTAGCAATCCCCCAGCAAGACTTGACATCTCAGCAATTCTCCCCAGCAAGCATCCCTCTGATAGCAAGTACCCTCCCCAGCAAGCTATACAAAATTTCCTCAGCTAGTTCAGTAGTTCCTTTCTTATCTAGTGCAATAATCATTTTCAAATTTCAAATTTGCAATACAAATATTTGAGTAAACTACATGTAGCTTCTGACCTTAGCCTTGACATCTCAGATATTCTCCCCAAGAGTCACAGCACATTTTAAGAATTAAGATTTGTGCAAACGCACAAAACGCGTTTGCCCCTGCATTAAAAGCGTCAAAATCTAAGTTCTGGCTTCCAGTCCAGCGGTGCAATTTTTAGAGGTCCTTGATTTTCAGAGTCATTTTTTTGCTTCCGTGCGCTGCAATGGCCGTTTTTTATTGTTATTGTTGTTGTTATTGCCATTGGCATGGCTGGTCCAGAAACGGTTGCAGTTAGTCTGCTTGAGCAGCACACAGTTCCGCCTGAACTCATTCATTGTGATTCGCTGTGCGACGCGAAAATATTTTTGTTTTTGAAATTTGCGCGCTCTTCGCTACTCATCTGCAGCAGCTACTGTACGGTAGAGTAGGGAGGGGTGTTGAGTAGAGAGAGCAGGTCAGCGGTAAAACGCGTCTGAGTCTCGCTCTAATTCTTGGTTCGATTCCGTTAGCGGCCAATATTCATTTGGGGCTTGTGCATGTGGCTAAAATTGGTCAGGCACAGGGAGTTGTGCATGAATTATTATTTTTTTTTGTTTTTTTAGGTGCGTAAGTGCCTAGTCAGTGCAGCCAGAGCTCCTGCCTGTCCTGAACTTTTTCTTTTTTTTTCCTTTGCCTTGTTATAGTTTCCACCCAACCCTATAGACTCCGGAACGAAAAAAAAACATTAATAATGAACACACAATTTGCAAAAATATAGGCTTCAGAAATTTCAGACTCTGCACTGACTTGTTTTTGTCAGTGCTGTCAGCTTTAATATTTGTTTTGTTAACCCTTTTTGCAAGTGCATGACCGAAATATTGTGATTTTGTCATGCTGCGCTATAGCATCAGCACAGATCTGTCTGTGGATGTGACAGATGGGCAAATAATTGTATGGAGCCCCGACAGGTTAAAAAGCAGGATAAAAAATGCATTCAATTATAGCAAGCAAAAATGTCTTCATCTGCATGCTAAATTTAGACCGAAATTAACTCGGCCACTATAGTATACTATACAGTCGCACATGTGTAGCATCAATGAGTGTTGGTGGCTCTTAAAAATTAAATGGCAACCCACAGGGGCGACGCAATGAATTTTGCATGCTTGGAGATAAAATTGTGGATTAGGGACAACGCCAATAATTTTGTATGTACATGACTAAATTCCTACGTGTAACATTATTATGAGAATCGGTGTTGTTAGCACTCATTTTGGCGCCGCAGACAATCACTTTGACGCCCTGAAGCCACATGAACGGCTCACGGGGGGACAAAGCATTGGTTTAATAGCTTTTACAGGGAGGGGGCATGTCCCCCCTGTTGTCCATCCTGGGTGCGACGCCCTCAAATTAGAATCAATCAATTTAGTGCTGTTGAGCATATAGTTGATCATAATCGGTGATGAAGTCCGATTCCAGGAAATGCCAAGAGCAGACCAAGACATTTTCAGCAGGAAGCTGCGTCACAAGGGCGAGAGAGAGGGAGTTATCGTTATCCTGTACCGACTGTGGACAGTACGACTCGGTGCCAGCACCAAAGGAGGGCCAGCACCAAAGGGGCGCCAGCACCAAGGGGCGCCAGCACCAAGGGGCGCCAGCACCAAAGGGGCGCCAGCACCAAAGGGGCGCCAGCACCAGGGGAGCCAGCACCAGGGGAGCCAGCACCAGGGAAGCCAGCACCAGGGGAGCCAGCACCAGGGGCGCCAGCACCAGGGGCGCCAGCACCAGGGGCGCCAGCACCAGGGGCGCCAGCACCAGGGGCGCCAGCACCAGGGGCGCCAGCACCAGGGGCGCCAGCACCAGGGGCGCCAGCACCAGGGGCGCCAGCACCAGGGGCGCCAGCACCAGGGGCGCCAGCACCAGGGGCGCCAGCACCAGGGGCGCCAGCACCAGGGGCGCCAGAACCAAAAGGGGCGCCAGCACCAAGGGGCACCAGCACCAAAGGGGCGCCAGCACCAAAGGGGCGCCAGCACCAAAGGGGCGCCAGCACCAAAGGGGCGCCAGCACCAAAGGGGCGCCAGCACCAAGGGGCGCCAGCACCAAGGGGCGCCAGCACCAAGGAGCGCCAGCACCAAGGGGCGCCAGCACCAGGGGCGCTAGCACCAGGGGCGCCAGCACCAGGGGCGCCAGCACCAGGGGCGCCAGCACCAGGGGCGCCAGCACCAGGGGCGCCAGCACCAGGGGCGCCAGAACCAAAAGGGGCGCCAGAACCAAAAGGGGCGCCAGCACCAAGGGGCACCAGCACCAAAGGGGCGCCAGCACCAAAGGGGCGCCAGCACCAAAGGGGCGCCAGCACCAAAGGGGCGCCAGCACCAAGGGGCGCAAGCACCAAGGGGCGCCAGCACCAAGGAGCGCCAGCACCAAGGGGCGCCAGCACCAGGGGCGCTAGCACCAGGGGAGCGCCAGCACCAAGGGGCGCCAGCACCAGGGGCGCCAGCACCAAAGGGGCGCCAGCACCAAAGGGGCGCCAGCACCAAGGGGCGCCAGCACCAAGGGGCGCCAGCACCAAGGAGCGCCAGCACCAAGGGGCGCCAGCACCAGGGGCGCTAGCACCAGGGGCGCCAGCACCAGGGGCGCCAGCACCAGGGGCGCCAGCACCAGGGGCGCCAGCACCAGGGGCGCCAGCACCAGGGGCGCCAGCACCAGGGGCGCCAGCACCAGGGGCGCCAGAACCAAAAGGGGCGCCAGCACCAAGGGGCACCAGCACCAAAGGGGCGCCAGCACCAAAGGGGCGCCAGCACCAAAGGGGCGCCAGCACCAAAGGGGCGCCAGCACCAAGGGGCGCAAGCACCAAGGGGCGCCAGCACCAAGGAGCGCCAGCACCAAGGGGCGCCAGCACCAGGGGCGCTAGCACCAGGGGAGCCAGCACCAGGGGCGCCAGCACCAAAGGGGCGACAGCACCAGGGGCGCCAGCACCAAGGGGCGCCAGCACCAAGGGGCGCCAGCACCAAGGAGCGCCAGCACCAGGGGCGCCAGCACCAGGGGCGCCAGCACCAGGGGAGCCAGCACCAGGGGCGCCAGCACCAAAGGGGCGCCAGCACCAAGGGGCGCCAGCACCAGGGGAGCCAGCACCAGGGGCGCTAGCACCAAGGGCGCCAGCACCAGGGGAGCCAGCACCAGGGGCGCCAGCACCAGGGGCGCCAGCACCAGGGGCGCCAGCACCAGGGGCGCCAGCACCAGGGGCGCCAGCACCAGGGGCGCCAGCACCAGGGGCGCCAGCACCAAAGGGGCGCCAGCACCAGGGGCGCCAGCACCAAGGGGCGCCAGCACCAAGGGGCGCCAGCACCAAGGAGCGCCAGCACCAAGGGGCGCCAGCACCAGGGGAGCCAGCACCAGGGGCGCTAGCACCAAGGGCGCCAGCACCAGGGGAGCCAGCACCAGGGGCGCCAGCACCAGGGGCGCCAGCACCAGGGGTGCCAGCACCAGGGGCGCCAGCACCAGGGGCGCCAGCACCAGGGGCGCCAGCACCAGGGGCGCCAGCACCGGGGGCGCCAGCACCAGGGGCGCCAGCACCAGGGGCGCCAGCACCAGGGGCGCCAGCACCAGGGGCGCCAGCACCAAGGGGCGCCAGCACCAGGGGCGCCAGCACCAGGGGCGCCAGCACCAGGGGCGCCAGCACCAGGGGCGCCAGCACCAGGGGCGCCAGCACCAGGGGCGCTAACACCAGGGGCGCCAGAACCAGGATGCCATCACCAGGGCCGAGCCAGCACCAAAGAGGCACCAGCACCAAGGGGCGCCAGCACCAAGGGGCGCCAGCACCAAGGGGCGCCATAACTAAAGGGCGCCAGCACCAAGGGGACGCCATAACTATTGCCAGATTACGCTGTGGTTCATTTTGCCCTGTGGCTGTATTTGATTATTCAAGTACTGATAGGAAGCAGACAGAATTATCTTAGTTTTCTTAAAAATAGCTACTGCAATTTAAACTGTCACAATTTTCAGACATCTACAGCTTTGAGTTTCAAAATATCCGCTTCCGTGCTACTGCAGGACTGCAAGCAGATTTTTTATTGTCATTCCGATACGACAGACCCGTTCTTTGCTGGTTGATAAACCGTTACAGTTCCGTGTCTGAATTGTAGTCTCAATTTAGCACACTGCATGAGATACCAACACACTCATGGACAGGCAAGGAGAATTGGGTAGCAGTGAATGATCTGCTACGAGTACCGCTGCTGGCGCCCCTTTGGTGCTGGCGCCCCTTTGGTGCTGGCGCCCCTTTGGTGCTGGCGCCCCTTTGGTGCTGGCGCCCCTTTGGTGCTGGCGCCCCTTTGGTGCTGGCGCCCCTTGGTGCTGGCGCCCCTTTGGTGCTGGCGCCCCTTTGGTGCTGGTGCCCCTTGGTGCTGGCGCCCCTTTTGGTTCTGGCGCCCCTGGTGCTGGCGCCCTGGTGCTGGCGCCCCTGGTGCTGGCGCCCCTGGTGCTGGCGCCCCTGGTGCTGGCGCCCCTGGTGCTGGCGCCCCTGGTGCTGGCGCCCCTGGTGCTGGCGCCCCTGGTGCTGGCGCCCCTGGTGCTGGCGCCCCTGGTGCTGGCGCCCCTGGTGCTGGCGCCCCTGGTGCTGGCGCCCCTGGTGCTGGCGCCCCTGGTGCTGGCGCCCCTGGTGCTGGCGCCCCTGGTGCTGGCGCCCCTGGTGCTGGCGCCCCTGGTGCTGGCGCCCCTGGTGCTGGCGCCCCTGGTGCTGGCGCCCCTGGTGCTGGCGCCCCTGGTGCTGGCGCCCCTGGTGCTGGCGCCCCTGGTGCTGGCGCCCCTGGTGCTGGCGCCCCTGGTGCTGGCGCCCCTGGTGCTGGCGCCCCTGGTGCTGGCGCCCCTGGTGCTGGCGCCCCTGGTGCTGGCGCCCCTGGTGCTGCCATCCTGGTTCTGGCGCCCCTGGTGCTGGCGCCCCTGGTGCTGGCTCCCCTGGTTCTGGCGCCCCTGGTGCTAGCGCCCCTGGTGCTGGCTCCCCTGGTGCTGGCGCCCCTGGTGCTGGCTCCCCTGGTGCTGGCGCCCCTGGTGCTGGCTCCCCTGGTGCTGGCGCCCCTTGGTGCTGGCGCCCCTTGGTGCTGGCGCCCCTTGGTGCTGGCGCCCCTTTGGTGCTGGCGCCCCTGGTGCTGGCTCCCCTGGTGCTGGCTCCCCTGGTGCTGGCTTCCCTGGTGCTGGCTCCCCTGGTGCTGGCTGCCCTGGTGCTGGCTCCCCTGGTGCTGGCGCCCCTTGGTGCTGGCGCCCCTTGGTGCTGGCGCCCCTTGGTGCTGGCGCTCCTTGGTGCTGGCGCCCCTTGGTGCTGGTGCCCCTTGGTGCTGGCTCCCCTGGTGCTGGTGCCCCTTGGTGCTGGCTCCCCTGGTGCTGGCTCCCCTGGTGCTGGCTCCCCTTTGGTGCTGGCGCCCCTTGGTGCTGGCGCCCCTTGGCGCCCCTTGGTGCTGGCTATTATAGATATGCTTATACTATACGGATATGAATTTTTGAATTGCCATTTCTGATTTTGTATCCGACTGCGGATATACTTGAGAGACAGATATTGCTTTAGCTACGAGCGTACTTCGCTTCACACAAGCAAATGCAATGTTGCTTTTTGCTTGCTGATGTTATTATAGATTAGATCGACATGCAAAGAAGACGGAAGGAGAGATAAATGTATTAGATGATAAGCTAAAACACACAGATTCTAATTTGCAAAAAATGTCAGTGTAGCATTGCCTTATGGCTGTCCTAACTGTTTGTACTATAATTGTGGCGACATGTGTATAGCATAGCTATAGCTGCTGATTTTTGACCTTCTTTGGTCTCACTGCCACTGAGTTGGCGTCAGGGACGTCGCCATGGATTTTTGGTGCGGGGGCAAAGCCAAAATTCAACATGTACATGTAGTCATGTACATGACTAAATTTCTACATTTTCCATTATTTTGAGAATCGTGTTGTCAGCCCTCATTTTGGCGCCGCAGGCACTCATTTTGGCGCCGCAGGCACTCATTTTGCTCTTTTGTTCTCCCATCTCTCATTTCTCATCTTTCTTTTTTCATCTCTCGTCTCTACAACCTTATCTCTTGTCTCTTCCCTTTACTCTCTCGTCTCTCCTTTCTCTTCTTTCCTCTCTTCTCTCTGCTCGCTCATCTCCACTCTCTAAACTCTACCTTCTCCTCTCTAATCTCTCTCTCTCTTTCTCTCTCTCTCTCTCTCCCTCACTATCTTCTCACCTCTACTCTTTCCTCTCGCTTCTTTCGCCCATCTTTTCTCTCTCCCTTCTTCTCTCCCCTCTTCTCTTACTTCTCCCTCCCCTCTTGTCCCACATCACTCTATTCGTTCTCACCCTCGTCTCTCTTCTTGTCTTCTAATATTTTCTCTTATCCTCTCTCTCGCCTCTCCTCTTTTCTAATAGTCTATCCCTTCTTTCCATGCACTCTTACCTGCCACTCAGCCATGAGCTGGATTCTTTATCTAAGAGAAGAGAAGAGAAGAGGGGAGAGAAGAAGGGGAGAGAGCTTGTCTGACATTCTGCGCAGCACCCCAGCCAACGAGATTGATGCTTGCCTCAAATCTTAATTTTCCACAAATTCACTCCTTTTTGCATGCTTACCTCTATTCTAACTATTCTAATTATTATCTAACTACCATTACAACCTTTTGTTTAAACATAACTTCGGATTTTAGAATGCATGCAAAATAGTTCCAGGAATTGAAATTCCACGGGTTCAAAATCCGCGGGTTTCAACAGCTTGTGTCATATAATCTCGCCTGTAGTTCTAAGTACGTACAACTAGCTATGTACATGAAGCAGTTTATCATTCATTAATTACAGACAACGAAACGATCGAAGTAGTCGGTTCAAATTTTAATAAGCTAATTACTGCTCTTACGCAATTAGCAAGCAATTACATTTTTAGTATTCATATTTACGAGCTACGTAAAGTTTTAGTTATAATAGACTATATCATCAAAGACGGTAATATTCTTCATTATTGCTGTATATCGTTATTCAGTTATCAATAGTGAATATAAATATAATCCATTTTTACCTGCTCCTACGCTTGTATCTGCTATCGACTAAATTTAATAATATTTTAGCTAGGAGGCCCCTCTAGCATTTGGAGACTAGATTATGAAGGCAGAAAACAATTATACACAGCGAATAAACAAAAGTTTATTAATTAACCCGGCTTTGACTTGAGTGCGTCACTGAAACGAAACTTAGTGAATAAATAAGAATGAAGAAAATAATAAATCCACTGTCGGAGTTATTGCTCTCTGAGCCCTGGCTACTATTTACCATGCCGGATTATCCGGAATTATCCACAATCTGGAATTCCGTACCGTATTATACTAGAGCTCAGATTTATTTTCCGCCAAACCTTATCAGATATAATCGGTTTAGTAAATTTTTCTACAATCAACAGACGTGAGCAAAAGTGCATAAAAACAAACGTAGCGAATAAAGCCAACATTTAAAGCAAAGGTCAGAGCAGTGGGCAGACTTGTAAAGTGGTGAGGGTGACGGTATTCAGCTTAATTATAAAGATAAAATTCTTTACTACAAAAAAAGTGAATTTGGTCACTGTGGTCATTAATACTTAGTTGTGGTACCTGCGGCCTGCAATGTGCTCTTACACTCTAATTGGCTTTTTTAGCTGAAAGAACGGGTCGGGTCCTCATTAAAAAGTTCTTCAATCCGACAATGTCTATGGCCGCTATGGGGTTCACAGGTCTGGGTTCACATTCACATTCGCATCCCATCCGCAGGGCCTGTTTGCGTAACAAGAAACACTCGAACAAAATTCAGTGTAACTGAGTAAAGTCAGAAGAATAGCTGAATAGGTCTGGGGACTCGGGCGGCGCGGGGCGGGACCCATGTGGTGACTTCGTCCCCAAGGTTCGCTGCGTGTTGTCCAGAGTTTCAACAGAATCCCATAGCGTGCCACGGCTTGGCGCCGCCCTTACACAAATAGAGGGCGTGCATAAGAAGAGGTCACGCTGCGCGTTATTGGCTAAATTGGGCTTGAAAGGGCCGGGCCAGGGGGGTTTTGCGGGGTGGGTGCGGGAGGGGGGGCTGGGTGCGGGACCCCGCGTGTCCCCACCCCTACCCCCCCCAGAATGATAGTGGCCCAACACGCCCACCACAAGCCGCCACACATTATATATACACTTTTAGTTTTTAGAGTGCGAAAATGTGAAAAGGAAGGAAAAGGCCGGGGCCCCCCTCCCTTCCCCCTTACTAGTGGCGTTTGCTACAGAACGGCCGGCATAGGCTCCCAAGCCCCGCGACCTATTAGAATAAGGAATTCCTTAGCCTTTAAGGGAGAAGGACCCACGGCAATCAACCTATCTATCGGTCGGAGACTCGGAACCGTCCCTTCTTCAAGTTCCAACAAACTGAACTGCAAAGAGGAAAGAAAGATTGCGCCTCTCTCTAGTCTCTACCTTCCTTGCTTCACAGATTAGCTGTTGTATTGTGTCAAAGTTTGCTTTCTTATTTTATATAGCAAAACAAACCACCGCACCTACACATCCCCTTCATCGTGATTTGATTCTTTTTAAAAAAAACTGTTTCAATTAAGTATAACAAAACTACGTTTATTATATCAATTCATGTCTGGAACAGCTGCAGTGGCGCCACAGCTGCTAACGGCTGGCACAACTAGGCTTAATAATAGTAATAATAGTAACTCCGACAGCAATACAAGGCCGGATAATAGTGCCTCAAGCAATTCAAGGCCGCGTCTACTATGGCAATCTTTAAAGAAGTTTCTACTTCCCCGAAGTCTACAATCGATTCGAATTCGAACTCGAAACGATCGCGGTAGCGATGCCCATGGCCAGCAGCTGCAGCAGCAACAACAGGAGGACATGCACCGCAGGACAACTAGACCAAAAGTGCCCGAGAGGCTCAACAGTGCTTCGGCTGCTTCTAAACCGCAGGTGAGGAGAGGATGAGGATAAACCTTAGAAACCAGCATCTATGACTACGACTGAGCGCTGAGAGTCTGAGACTATGGCCAAATGGGATAACAGGGATATCATAGGATAGAAACCAGCATTTATGACTATGACTTAGACTATGACCAAGACCAAGTGGGATATTCTAGAAACCAGGATCTACCATCTATGACTATAACTGAGACTATGACCGAGTGGGATATCCTAGACCTAGCAACCAGTATCTATGACTATGACTGAGACTATGACCGAGTGGGATATCCTAGCAACCAGTATCTATGACTATGACTGAGACTATGACCGAGTGGGATATCCTAGCAACCAGTATCTATGACTATGACTGAGACTATGACCGAGTGGGATATCCTAGCAACCAGTATCTATGACTATGACTGAGACTATGACCGAGTGGGATATCCTAGCAACCAGTATCTATGACTATGACTGAGACTATGACCGAGTGGGATATCCTAGCAACCAGTATCTATGACTATGACTGAGACTATGACCGAGTGGGATATCCTAGAAACCAGGATCTACCATCTATGACTATGACTGAGACATGACCGAGTGGGATATCCTAGCAACCAGTATCTATGACTATGACTGAGACATGACCGAGTGGGATATCCTAGCAACCAGCATCTATGACTATGACTGAGAGTCTGAGACTATGACCAAGTTGGAATTTCTCCATTCTCAGCAATCCAGTTTTGACCAGGTGCATTGCATTAGGAGATCCTTAATCCTTAGATACCTTGGCAACATAGTAGTGACCATGTCAGTGATCCGGATCCCATCTACTCTGTCGCCACCCGCCAGCTGTACGTTGTCGGCAGTCCCAGTCCGACATCGCCTTTCCTACGCATCGCCCATATCGGCGACACCTGCAGCCTGGCAGACTCAGGATCCGGCTTCATCTATCAGGCCGACGTGATTGTGCACTCGGGCAACCTGTGCCCAGGTCGGCTGCGAAGGCGCCTGTTCAATCGGGAGGCCGAATTCCTCAGCCAGTTGAAGGCCATCGACGACTTCTTTGCCGCTCTGCCGCATCGATACAAAATATTTGTGCCCGGACCCCACGAGGCGGCTTTTCTGGACTGCGATGACAGCGACAGGATACAGGTCTGTCTGTCTGTCTGTCTGTCTGTCTATCTGTCTGTCTGTCTGTCTGTCTGTCTGTCTGTCTGTCTGTCTGTCTATCTGTCTGTCTGTCTGTCTGTCTGTCTGTCTGTCTGTCTGTCTATCTGTCTGTCTGTCTGTCTGTCTGTCTGTCTGTCTGTCTGTCTGTCTGTCTGTCTGTCTGTCTGTCTGTCTATCTATCTGTCTGTCTGTCTGTCTGTCTTTCTGTCTGTATGTGTCCGTCGGTGTCTGTCAGTCTTTCAGCTTGCCTGTCAATTACTGTCAGCTTGCCTGTCAGTTACTGTCAGCTTGCCTGTCAATTACTGTCAGCTTGGCTGTCAAATACTGTCAGCTTGTCTGTCAGTTACTGTCAGCTTGTCTGTCAGTTACTGTCAGCTTGTCTGTCAGTTTCTGTCAGCTTGCCTGTAAATTACTGTCCGCAGCCGCCCCCTTCCCTCAGGCCCTGTTGCCCAATTGCATTTACCTACGCGACAGCGGCTGCACAATCGAGGGCGTCCACTTTCACGGCGTCGCCAGGGGCTCCTCATCCGGAAGGTTCGGCCGTCTGGCGGCCAGCGCTGATGCCAGGGAAGCCTGGCGCAGTGTCCCGGACACTGTGGATGTGCTCATATCTCATTCGCTGCCGACTAACTCAATCTATGAGGATCTCATTACTAGACTTAAGTGAGTTTAACATCTTAAAACTGGTTGGGATCTTAAAACTGGTTGGGGATCTTAAAATGGCTGGGATTTAAAAAATGGTTAAGATCTTAAAAATGGTTGGGATCTTAAAACTGGTTGGGGATCTTAAAACTGGTTGGGGATCTTAAAACTGGTTGGGATCTTAAAACTGGTTGTGATCTTAAAAATGGTTGGGAATCGGGATTTTAAACCGGTTGGGATATTAAAAATGGTTAAGATCTTTAAAATGGTTGGGATCTAAAAACTGGTTGGGATCTTAAAACTGGTTGGGATCTTAAAACTGGTTGTGATCTTAAAAATGGTTGGGAATCGGGATTTTAAACCGGTTGGGATCTTAAAAATGGTTAAGATCTTTAAAATGGTTGGGATCTAAAAACTGGTTGGGATCTTAAAACTGTTTGGGGATCTTAAAATGGTTAGGATCTTAAAACTGGCTGGGATCTTTAAAAATTATTGGGATCTTAAAACTTGCTGGGAATCTTAAAATGGCTATGATTTAAAAAATGGTTAAGATCTTAAAAATGGTTGGGATCTTAAAACTGGTTGGGGATCTTAAAACTGGTTGGGGATCTTAAAACTGGTTGGGATCTTAAAACTGGTTGTGATCTTAAAAATGGTTGGGAATCGGGATTTTAAACCGGTTGGGATATTAAAAATGGTTAAGATCTTTAAAATGGTTGGGATCTAAAAACTGGTTGGGATCTTAAAACTGGTTGGGATCTTAAAACTGGTTGTGATCTTAAAAATGGTTGGGAATCGGGATTTTAAACCGGTTGGGATCTTAAAAATGGTTAAGATCTTTAAAATGGTTGGGATCTAAAAACTGGTTGGGATCTTAAAACTGTTTGGGGATCTTAAAATGGTTAGGATCTTAAAACTGGCTGGGATCTTTAAAAATTATTGGGATCTTAAAACTTGCTGGGAATCTTAAAATGGCTATGATTTAAAAAATGGTTAAGGTCTTAAAAATGGTTGGGATCTTAAAACTGGTTGGGGATCTTAAAACTGGTTGGGGATCTTAAAACTGGTTGGGATCTTAAAACTGGTTGTGATCTTAAAAATGGTTGGGAATCGGGATTTTAAACCGGTTGGGATATTAAAAATGGTTGGGATTTTAAACCGGTTGGGATCTTAAAAATGGTTAAGATCTTTAAAATGGTTGGGATCTAAAAACTGGTTGGGATCTTAAAACTGTTTGGGGATCTTAAAACTGGTTGGGATCTTAAAACTGGTTGGGATCTTAAAACTGGTTAGGGATCTTAAAACTGGTTGGGATCTTAAAACTGGTTAGGGATCTTAAAACTGGTTGGGATCTTAAAACTGGTTGGGATCTTAAAACTGGTTGGGATCTTAAAACTGGTTGGGATCTTAAAACTGGTTAGGGATCTTAAAACTGGTTGGGATCTTAACCTTTTCAAGCCTGAATTCCTAAATAGAAAGCTCCGTTCCTGCCGGCATGGTCAGCAGAGCTGACCATAGACTATTTCAAGTTTTCAGTGAACTGAATTGCACTGCCACTCCTGCCGATAAGCCAGCCATCGCTGGTCTAATCTAGGGTTGAAGGAGAATGTACATTTGGAATGGGTTGCACACACGCTTATCAAAACTGTACAAGACTGGCCATAGACAGTCCAGTTTTAGTATATTAAGGGCTGTGCCAAATTCTGTACAATTCTATTCATGTAATTCAAATCAATCCAAATATGGATATTCTGTTGACTTCCGACTCCGAAAGTGACGCTGGAATAGCGGAGAACTCCGAGTCGTCTGAGTCGGTCACTATCAGCGAAGTAGAAGACGATTGGCAGTTTGTGGAGCCAGGCGAAGACATTGTTGAAGACGGCCCCAGTTTCACTGGAATTTCGGGTGTAAACCCCAGCATTGTCCTTCCGAAGACCGTGAAGACATCCAATATTTTCTACGACTGTTTCTAACCGATGAGCTGCTGGATAAGATCGTGGAGTGGACAAACGCAAAAGCTTGGGCTGAGTATGAGCAGGCGACACATGATGGAGAAGATGTTTCGAGCTTGCTGAAGTCATGGAAGGACACAAACCGCAGTGAGATATCCAAGCTGTTGGGTATGTACCTGTTCATGGGCATCTCACGGAAGCCGGAACTGCATGATTACTGGAGCACCAGTGTCATTCACAGTACTCCGTTTTTTCAATCGCCCAATGGCTTGACCCGTGACCGATTCAAGCAGCTGCTGGCCTTCCTTCGTTTCTACGATGCACGAGCACCCGCCTCGAACGACCCACTGCACAAGATTCGGCTGGCTCAGCAGCTCTGCGCGAACGTGTACCAGCCGGAGCAGCAGGTCAGCGTCGACGAGTCCCTGATTCTGTACAAGGGGCGCCTTCAGTTTAGGCAGTACATCCCATCGAAGAGAGCCAGAGTTGGAATTAAAATGTACTGCGCCTGTGAGTCTGCATCTGGCTACCTGTATAACTTTCTAGTACATTCGACTGCTGAAGAGAACTCTCATTTTGGCGACGACCTCGGTTGTGACCAGCTGTCTCTAAGCGAGAAAATCGTAGTGCACCTTTGCAAGGACCTGCTCGGTTTCGGCTATCACCTTTTCGTCGACAAGTGGTTTGCCTCAGTACGGCTTGCGACTTTTCTGTACGAACGCAGCACACTGCTGACAGCAACTGTTCGAGCCGACCGTGGAGTGCCGTTGGCATTGCGCAGTCAGCAGGTGCCGTTGAATGACGTAGTTTTCATGAGGAAGCTGCCAGTGCTGGCCATGAAAATCCTGGAGCGCAAGGAAAGCGGCTTGAAAACATTCTTCATGATCGACACCCACGGCTCAGCTCAGAAAGTAGCGACGAACCGAATTCGCAAGAATGGTGAAGCTGTGCAAGTGCAGAAAAGCGCCTCGAACCTGCTGTACAACCGCTGCATGGGAGGCGTTGACCGACTCGATGCCATGCTGAAACCGTACGACAGCTGCCGCAAAACCTACAAGTGGTTTCATAAGTTGGGGTTTCATCTCTGCCTGCTGCTTTTACACAATGCATGGGTTGTATACTCAAAGCACGGTGGCCGGCTGCAGTTCTTCAAATTCCTGGAGAGCTGTATCACCCTACTGGTTGACTCCACGGGACCAGGAAGACAGCGAACGGCAGCTAGGCAACCAGCGGCGGCCGCAGCTCAGCAGCACTTTCCATCAAAGCTGCCTCCGAGGGAATCGTGCCCGAGGCCGGTGAAGCGATGCCGCGTGTGCTACCGCAACGGCACTGCGAAGCGCACCGTGTTCTGCTGCAGTGCGTGTCCGAATGCACCTGGACTGTGCCCAAGTCCCTGCTTTGAACGGTGGCATGTGAATCACTGAATTAAAGAACTCCTTTCACCAGCCGTACTATATAATTCGCGTTTGTATTCGGCATTGACTATTAATTTTTTACCTTTATGTTAAGACAAAAATAATTAAATGTCCAACTGCGGCACTCTACCACAATATTGTTCCCTGTATTATTATATGCTACTATACGAGCGTACATGTAGTTGCGTCTCAAAATCATAAATTTTTTGTTGCTTTTGAACAAATATCTTCTTTTGCTTGAACTTGAACTTGAACTTTCCCTTTAACTTTATAGTTCGAAATTAATTCAACAATAAACTGCATCTTTCTTCTGTGCCATTGTTAGTACATGAAAGTTGCTCTAGTGGTCGCTACAGAGTGCTACAGACTGAGTGAGTGCGCTATTTATTCCATGGTCAGCTCAGCTGAACATGTTCGGCAGGAAAGGAGCTGCAATTCTGCGCCTCACTGGCCATAGACTACCAATTTTTTTTCTCGTCACCTTCTATTCTATGGCTATGGCCAGCTCTGCTAGCCACCCGGCATCTAAGGGTTAAAACTGGTTGGGATCTTAAAACTGGTTAGGGATCTTAAAACTGGTTGGGATCTTAAAACTGGTTAGGGATCTTAAAACTGGTTGGGATCTAAAAATGGTTCAATGGGTCTTAAAATGTTTGCGATTTTTAAAAAATGGTTAGATCTTGAACTGTTGGGATCTTGAATTGGTGGGGTTTTGAAACTGGTTTGGATCTAGACAGGCTTAAAAACTTGAACACTCAAAGGTTCACCTCACCCGAACTCCAACCCCGAAACCCGCGCAACCCACCCGCAGGCCCAAGCTGCTGCTGTACAGCTGTCGACTTAACCAGAACAGCCGCTCCGACCAGTCCTCTCTGTCCTTCAGCAGCAGCGGCAGCAGTTCCTCCACCGCGGCGGCCTCGGCCTCCTCCAGCCCGTCGGGCAACTGCGTCAAATTCAAAGACAGCATCATCTTCGCCAACGGGCACGCCGGCAACGGCTTGGACTGCCGCCGGGGCGTGTTCGACTTCTATGCCGCCGCCGCCGCCGACGCTAACGTCAACGTAGAGATGCCTGCGACTGTTGCTGCTGCTGGGAGGAGATAGGGCATGCTGAAGTACATCCTGACATGGGACCTGGCAGTGTCCGCCTGTCCCGACTTCTTGTTTATATTTTCTGACTCAGTGGGATCTGTATTCATCAATCAGTCAGTAGATGTGTGTCAGTATCAATCTTGTGATTGATTGATCAGATTGCATCAATAAATAATCAATCAATCAATCAATCACTAGACAGAGTGTAGTATCAATCAATCAATCACTAGACAGAGTGTAGTATCAATCAATCAATCACTAAACAGAGTGTAGTATCAATCAATCAATCACTAGACAGAGTGTAGTATCAATCAATCAATCACTAGACAGAGTGTAGTATCAATCAA
>NIVC01001824.1:75572-120572 GCA_002269645.1 Macrostomum lignano | reverse complement strand
GGACGGCCAGACACGGACCATGCGTTCTTTTTCGTGAGAAATCTGATCTTCTTGGTGTCAAGGGACTTTCACCGTTGAGTGCCTTGCAGGGATTCGACTACATCCGGTCTACGCCTCCGTGCTATCTGCACCAGCTACTTTGCGGGCTTTTTAGATGGATATTGATGCAGCTTTTTCTGGTTTCCCGAGAAAAACCGGATCCGAATGGTCGGAACCCTGACCTTTATCTTTACCGACTTGCTATCTACAGTCAAGCAGCTGCTATTCGCGTTCCTCGTAGCGTTCAACGAGCACCACGTACACTTAAGGAGCTAAAACACTATCGCGGACACGAGGCCGAGATGTGGTTGCTAGTCTATGGTCCCATGTTGCTAGAAGGCTATCTTCCTCAAGACTATTGGTGCTTCCTGTTATTGCTGTCTAGCGCCACTTTTTGGCTCACGTTTCATCGAACGCCATCGAACGTTACCCATGCTTACCTGGCTGGCCCTCTTCACACGCAGTCGGCTGCGCTTCTTGAGGGCTTACACTGTCGAATCGGCAAGCGCATCCACGGTTCAAAAAATATCGACCTTGAAGTTGTCAATATCATTGAAACTCTGATTGGTACACCTGCAGCTGGTGAAGCTGCTGACTTTGCTCATCAATTGCATACCAGCTCGTGCCAACGACGTCGCTGTATACAGCAGCCATTTGGTACTATTACTTTGCGTGGTCGTGTATTACCCAACAATCTTGGGATTCACTGGAAGTCCGCAAGGCTTCCGGGTGGTTTGTTTGTCGAAGTCTACCAACAAAGCAAGCAAAACCGTCGGGTGCTCTCGTGTTTCGTCGCTATTGCTGGTGACACACCCACTCGTTTTCGGTTTGGCAGAGTCGATTCAATTCAAGTCGTTGACGATTGTGCTACAGCAGTCGTGCGTCTGCTTGAAGTACAGGAGCCTGACTGGGACAACTTGCATTCATTTGCGGGTGTTCTGCCAGAGTCTGTCAACCGAGACTGTCGTCTCAGCCATTTTCGGCATCTGATTGGTTCTCCTTTTGATGTAATTGATGCCACCATCCAAATCCCAATGACAGACATTTTTCGGTGTTGCGCCGTCAGTGAGAATTCACACAGCTTCCACTGTGAGTGAGCTTCCACATGCTCAAAGCGCTACTTCGTAACTTTTATAGCCCTATTTGGACGGTTCAGTGAAAGTTCGGCGTACATTCTATATATCTTTGCCTGATTTGAAACCCCGTACAGCGATTTCTACAAATAAATCAAAATCAAAGAATCAATTTAAGTCCTGTAATTGGTGGCAGAAATAGTTCTAGTGGTATATAGCTCGTATTATTGCACCAGTTGTCCCCGTGATTTTGGCGGGTTTGGCGAGTTTAATTTGGCGGGTACATCTTACTAGATGTCGGTGTGTCGTCGGGACGATTCACCTGGTAGCTCGCAGTGCCGGAGCGGCAAGAGACTGTATAAAATACTATCCTATTCAGTCCTACAGGGCTTTTCGCCGCATACTAAGTTCTTAAAACGTTCATATTATACGGTAATTTTATTCTGCGTTCGTATGGTGACGTTGTTTGAGACGCGTAAATATCACTTTCAAAAAGTAGGAATTAAACAAAATATACGTCTGTTACGATTTAACAGTTGACTTCATTTTTCAGCTACTCCAGTTCTTTGCTTTCTTATACTTAGCCCTTACCTTAGTCAGGCCCCTCTTAGCAATATTTCGCCTTTTAAAATACGAGACGACGCGAGCGCGTGATGCACCTTAACGATAACGCTTCGTAGTATGAACCCAATGACTGAGCTGCTAGTACAGTACGTTGTAATTGGACAGTGTGATCAGATACCTTGATTTTCGATGCAAATATTATTTCAGATGGCACCAAAATCAGGCTCCAAATCACGAGTGAAAACGCAGGAAAAGCGCGAGAAAAATTGCACAGTCAAAAGAGTCAGTACTAAAGAGAAGGAAAGAAGTACAAAAAGGTAAGAAGTTGTAGGACCAACAGCAGTCTGCTAAAGATTATAATAATAATAGTAATTCCTCCGATGACAACAAAATCCTGCCGCTTGCACTCCGTTGTGCATCTAATGCGGCAGCTATAATGCAGAAAAACGCTTCCGCTAGCTACAGCCGACTGCGCCACGAGCGGTTTGAACCTGGGCGCTTCCGACATGGTTTTGGTTGAAGATCCTGTAGACGAAACGCGAAGGGCCTTTAGGGTCGTTGAAAACTTGGAACCTCGTTGGTGGGGTCTGCAATTTAAGACCTCGCAGACTGGCGTGATATCCGGTTCGTCTACGGTGGTGAACGGCTATTAAAAGGAAGAATAGTCGAAGTTGTGATCTCTAAAAGTTCTCATGCTGCTCTGCATATCCGAGTACTGTCAAAGGGCCCATTCAACGACGAACGCTCGGCACGCGAATCTGTGCGGCTCTGCGTAGCCGTCCGTTACGATGAACACGAAGTAACTTCGTGAGACCTACGAAAGAGTCTTTACGAAACACAAGCAGTGATGCGCAGGTTTCGTAAGTAGCGACAAGTTTCCTATTACAATTTGTGCCTTTACTGCAGTACTGCTGAAATATTACTAAAAATAGTTTTTCACTTCTTTTATCTAGGAATTGAAGCGAGCTGCTAACAGGCTCTGAACAAACTGAAGCGCTGCGGTCAGCCAATCTTGCGCTCGAAAACCGGCTCGTTGCAACCAACGAGCAAATTAAAGATCTCGAGAAAGAGCGAGAGCAGATTCTTCTCCGAATCGTCCAAGCTGAAGGAGCAGCTAAAGTTCTTGCTGACGTCTCAGCAATGATCAGCACTGCAGTGGATGGCTCTGCCGCTGTTGATTCTAATGCAATTGCCGATGTCGGCAACCAAGGTGGCGACGCAGATTCTGAAGACGATGCTGAGAGTGACCAGCAAAAGCAGCTTGTGTGCCTTTCAGACAAAACTCAGGCTTTACGATCGCAAAAAATAACAAAAACGGATTCCAAGCGAATCCGAAAGTTGCTGACAGCTCTTCGATCCGTAAAAGCTCTCGTAGTCTCCGACATCGACGTCGATGGCAAAAAGGAGAAAGACGAGCTCGTACAAAAAGCGGAATCTTGTCTTATCTGCTGCCTTCTGCGGTCTCTTTTTACGGAGGCCGACTTTCTAGCGACAATTTTTTCAGGCCGAAAAGTTGGGCAACGAGTTCTGGACGCACCCTGCCCAGTTAAAATCGAGGCTGTAAAGGAATTTTTGGCTCGTTCCAACATCGCTGTAGAGCATCAGACTCTGCGTCTAGCATTTAAGCAGTGCCGTGCCACGGCCAGGGAGCGAATGCAGCCGCAAAAACAGGCGATTCGACGGGCCAAAACGTCTGAATGGAGGCACAAACGACGCGCTGTTCAGAAGTCTGCGCCGAGTTCCGCATCACACGCATCAAAATTTGTGCCTAGTCGGGCTGCCTGCAGTCATAGCGATGGTAACGTTGATGTCGGTCATGTCGGTGTCATGCTGGCTTCCGACAGCGATGCCATACCGCATTTGGAGGGTGACGATGTGCAACTGCTGCCAGTTTGTAGTCTGTGACTTGTGAACCCAGGGTCTCCCTAAAACAAGTACCGCACCGCCCTATTATTACTACATGTATTATCATTATTATTCTCAGAATTTTACATTTTGAAGTAATAGAAAACCATAAATTTATGAAACACTTTAAGCTCAACAGAACACTTTTTTGCGATGTCTTAAGTTATAAACCAATAATGAATCGATTGCACGAACTTTTGGGACCCAGTCAAACAAGCCGCTTTTTGCTGTCCACAACAGCTTGAATCCTTTATTGACTATCAGGGGTGCGTCCAGGGGTTTCAGGATGGGGAGGCCCAGTTGGGGCCCACCGTTGGTTATTCCATCGGAAGATTTCATACATTCACTGTGAGAGGAGAGAAGTGAGAGGAGAGGGAAGAGAGGAAGGAGAGAGTAAAGAGGGGCGAGAGAAGCGGGAGGAGAGAGTAGAGGTGAGAGGAGGGAGAGATGAAATGAGAGGAGAGAGTAGATAGGAGAAAGTAGAGAAGTGATAGAGGAGAGTAGAAGTGGGAGAGTAGAGAGATGAGAGAGGAGACAGGAGAGGTATAGAGTGGAGATGAGCGAGCAGAGAGAAGAGATGAAAGAGAGATAGAGATGGAGAGAGATGGAGTTATGAAAGAGGATAAAGAAAAAAAGAGAGAGAGCAGAGACGAGATATGTGAGAGTAGACAGAACAGAGGAGATAGAAGAGAAATATGTGAGAGCAAAGAGGAGGCAATGGGAGAGAGAAGTGGAGTGAGGAGAGAGGATACAAGAATAAGTAGAATCGAGAGGATGCATTGCATTATGGATGTAGTGTTGACTATGTAGTGCATTTACGCACGAGTTTTTTATGCCATCTGCTATAATCACATGTTACGTTCCGTTTTTTACAACTTTGGTTTGGTCCACTAAAAATATAATATACTATTTTAATAATACAAAGTGCACTATATTTTTGGCTTTAGCCTTGGAAAATGGGAACTCATGTTTTTTACTGTTTGCACTTATTTGGATCATATTAAAATGCTTCAGGCTACCCTTGAATGTTGTAGTCTTTGTAATCAATGATTATTGAAGTAGTCGGTGTTTATTACAGATATAGTACACTTCTATGTTACTCGTATTTTATCAATAAAGTTCAACATTAACATGTATATTAAAATAGCGGTAACGCGATAATTGTGCTCTACATAGGATTCGCAGAATAATTAGATTTCAATCATTAGCTTCTTCGGCAGTTTCTGAAACGAAATCCACCCAGGAAACAGCCTAACGGCTGGCGGGTTCTTCGGCACACTTTATGCGTTACATCCAGCCGATTGTCGGCAGTTTCCTCTACACTACAGAGGTAGGCCTTCTTTGGCTGGTTTTCGCAGAAAAATTCCCGCCTAAAAACCGCCATATTTTGCAGAGGGAGAAGAGGCGGTAGATAGGGAGATGAGGTGGTAGATAGGGAGATGAGGTGGTAGATAGGGAGATGAGACGGTAGATAGGGAGATGAGACGGTAGATAGGGAGATGGGGCGGTAGATAGGGAGATGAGGTGGTAGATAGGGAGATGAGGCGGTAGATAGGGAGATGGGGTGGTAGATAGGGAGATGAGGTGGTAGATAGGGAGATGGGGCGGTAGATAGGGAGATGAGGTGGTAGATAGGGAGATGGGGTGGTAGATAGGGAGATGAGGTGGTAGATAGGGAGATGAGGTGGTAGATAGGGAGATGAGGTGGTAGATAGGGAAATGAGGTGGTAGATAGGGAGATGAGGCGGTAGATAGGGAGATGAGGTGGTAGATAGGGAGATGAGGTGGTAGATAGGGAGATGAGGTGGTAGATAGGGAGATGAGGTGGTAGATAGGGAGATGAGGTGGTAGATAGGGAGATGAGGCGGTAGATAGGGAGATGAGGTGGTAGATAGGGAGATGAGGTGGTAGATAGGGAGATGAGACGGTAGATAGGGAGATGGGGCGGTAGATAGGGAGATGGGGCGGTAGATAGGGAGAAGAGGCGGTAGATAGGGAGATGAGGTGGTAGATAGGGAGATGAGGTGGTAGATAGGGAGATGAGGCGGTAGATAGGGAGATGGGGTGGTAGATAGGGAGATGAGGTGGTAGATAGGGAGATGAGGCGGTAGATAGGGAGATGAGGTGGTAGATAGGGAGATGAGACGGTAGATAGGGAGATGAGACAGTAGATAGGGAGATGGGGCGGTAGATAGGGAGATGAGGCGGTAGATAGGGAGATGGGGTGGTAGATAGGGAGATGAGGTGGTAGATAGGGAGATGAGGCGGTAGATACGGAGATGGGGTGGTAGATAGGGAGATGAGGTGGTAGATAGGGAGATGAGGTGGTAGATAGGGAGATGAGGTGGTAGATAGGGAGATGAGGCGGTAGATAGGGAGATGAGGTGGTAGATAGGGAGATGAGGCGGTAGATAGGGAGATGGGGTGGTAGATAGGGAGATGAAGTGGTAGATAGGGAGATGAGGTGGTAGATAGGGAGATGAGGTGGTTGATAGGGAGATGAGGCGGTAGATAGGGAGATGGGGTGGTATATACGGAGATCAACTTACAGCAGTCCCTGCGCAGTCGCTGGGATCCTCCCACACAGCCGCAGGCAGTCGATGCCGCTGGGTCGCTACCCCGTCGCCAAGCATTCGCAGATCCCACAGTCTGACCCTGGCATCGTAGCCAACTGTGACGGCCAGACTGACCGACTGGAAAGCCACGCCCCGGATGCCGCTGCCCCGCCGGCGCAGGCCGGTGTCGGTCAGCGGCTGGCCCGCGGCCAACTGGGCCCCGGTCTCAATGTTGACGAGGCGCAACGGTCCTCCTCCTTCGGCGGCGTCGGTGCCAGCTGTCGTCGATGACGCGTTTGTCAGGCCGGCGCAGCCAATCAGAGCGACGCCGGAGCCGTCGGGCGCCAGACGACAGGCGTAGATTCGGTCGCCGCTGTTCCAGGAGCGCCAAGAGCCGCGATTCTACGAGTAACCCACGGTGTTTGTTGTTAGATTTTGCAGATTCCAGATAGATAATGTTGTAGATACTACTACTAATAAGTCTGTGAGTAGCATTCTGAGAATATGCTGATTGTTTTAGAATTTTTTTACATACGTACTTTTAATAAACTGACATTTTCAAAACCCTGACATACTCAATTTATCTGACCTACTCAAAAACACTGACATACTCAAACCCTAACATACTCAAACCCTGACATACTCAAAACCCTGACATACTCAAACCCTAACATACTCAAACCCTGACATACTCAAACCGTGACATACTCAAAACTCTGACATACTCAAACCCCAACATACTCGAAACCCTAACATACTCAAACCCTAACATACTCAAACCCTGACATACTCAAACCGTGACATACTCAAAACCCCAACATACTCGAAACCCTAACATACTCAAACCCTAACATACTCAAACCCTAACATACTCAAACCC
This sequence comes from Macrostomum lignano, assembly GCA_002269645.1. Classification (NCBI taxonomy): domain Eukaryota; kingdom Metazoa; phylum Platyhelminthes; family Macrostomidae; genus Macrostomum; species Macrostomum lignano. The sequence continues at coordinate 113,556 of NIVC01001824.1, read as the reverse complement.
TAACATACTCAAACCCTGACATACTCAAACCCTAACATACTCAAACCCTAACATACTCAAAATCCTGACATACTCAAACCCTAACATACTCAAACCCTAACATACTCAAAATCCTGACATACTCAAACCCTGACATACTCAAAACTCTGACATACTCAAAACCCTGACATACTCAAACCCTGACATACTCAAACCCTGACATACTCAAAACTCTGACATACTCAAACCCTAACATACTCAAACCCTAACATACTCAAACCCTAACATACTCAAACCCTGACATACTCAAACCCCAACATACTCAAACCCCAACATACTCAAACCCTAACATACTCAAACCCTAACATACTCAAACCCTAACATACTCAAACCCTAACATACTCAAACCCTAACATACTCAAACCCTAACATACTCAAAACCCTGACATACTCAAAACCCTGACATACTCAAACCCTGACATACTCAAACCCTGACATACTCAAAACTCTGACATACTCAAACCCTAACATACTCAAACCCTAACATACTCAAACCCTGACATACTCAAACCCTAACATACTCAAACCCTAACATACTCAAACCCTGACATACTCAAACCCTGACATACTCAAAACCCTGAAATTCAAAACCATAAAATACTCAAAACCCTAACATACTCAAAACCCTGACATACTCAAAACCCTGAAATTCAAAACCCCAACATACTCAAAACCCTGACATACTCAAACCCTAACATACTCAAACCCTGACATACTCAAACCCTGACATACTCAAAACCCTGAAATTCAAAACCATAAAATACTCAAAACCCTAACATACTCAAAACCCTGACATACTCAAAACCCTGAAATTCAAAACCCCAACATACTCAAAACCCTGACATACTCAAACCCTGACATACTCAAAACCTGACATACTCAAAACCCTGACATACTCAAAACCTGACATACTCAAAACCTGACATACTCAAAACCTGACATACTCAAAACCCTAACATACTCAAACCCTGACAAACTCAAAACCCTGAAATTCAAAACCCCAACATACTCAAAACCCTGACATACTCAAACCACGACATACACAAAACCCTGACATAACCAATTTACCTGACACACTCAGACCAACAATCCCAAGCATTCTCAAGCAGCCTCCACTAGTACATTTCCCAGCCGAAAACAACAATTCGTCCCACCTGCTGAGTGTCCTGAACGCAGCAGTCACCGTTCAACCGTGCGGCCATCAGGCTGCCGCCCTTTGTTCCGGCCAGCACCAGGCGCCAACAGTCGAAACCTGCGGCCGCTGCAGAGCAACTGTCTATACAGTTCATGGCCGACTGATCGAATGGGTGCCCGTGCAAGCGTCTAGGAATGATGACGGAAGAAATTGGTTACCATAGCGACGGACCCTGAAGAAGATAGAAGCTGAAGAAGGTAAAAATTATTTTTAGGGCGTTTTACGTTAAAAACTTTATATGGTAATAAAGGGTGATAAAAGTGGCGCCAAATTGATGTGACAAAAATTGGCGCCAAATTGGAGTGACAAAAATTGGCGCCAAATTGGAGTGACAAAAATTGGCGCAAATCGGAGTGACAAAAATTAGCGCCAAATTGGAGTGACAAAAGTGGCGCCAAATCAGATTCGAAATAATTACCTGGGCGGCCCGGCGCCGTCAGAAGCCCACAGCAGCAGCCGGCCATCCCGGTGCCAACAAGAGCCCGACCGCCGTCGGCCGGCGATTCGACGGACAACGCCGTGACATCGGCGGCGCCCACCGAGCCGCGATAGGCGTCCGTAGCAACCAGGCGTTGCCAACAATCTCCGGCGTTGAGTCTGAGTCGATACAGTCGATTCTCCTGACTATAGACCAGCTGGCTGCCGTGCAGCTGCAGGCAGGGCATGGCCAGCACCGCCGGCCGTTGATGGCCGCCTCGCTGGTGGCGTGCCGGTTTGAAATTGCACAGCGTCGACTCCAAGGGCCGGCCGCGGTGCCAGGCGGCGCCGGCGCGAAGCTCGTCGCGATAAGCCGAACCGAGGAACGCGGCGGAGCTGCGGCGTCAGGGAAAAGGAGAGGAAAACAAGCTGTTTCTTGGAAAATAGCATTTCCTAGAATCTATCGATTTCCTGGAAGCTGATACTGGAAACTAGGGATTTCTTGGGAAAATAGGAGTTTCTTGGAAAAAATAAGGGTTTCTTGGAAAATAGGGTTTTTGAATAACTAGCATTTCCTAAAAACCATGTATTTTTTGGAATCTATAGATTTCTTTGGAAGCTGATACTAGAAATCAAATATTTGTTGAAAACAAAGGATTTCTTAGAAACTATGGATTTCTCAGAAACTAGAAATTTCTTAGAAACTAGGGATTTCTCGGAAACCAGATTTCTTAGAAACAAATAAGAAGCAAAATGTTTCTTGGAAACTCATCCTTTTTGGAAGCTAGAGATTTCTTGTAAACTGAAACTAGAAACCAGTAATATTTTGGAAATTAGACATTTCTCTAGGGATTTCTTGGAAATATTTTAGAAACTATGGAATTCTTGGAAACTAAGGTTTCTTAGAAGCCAGAGATATGCTTATTTCCAGCTGCCGGGTGGCTATAAAGGCGCCTGCAGTAAAAAGGCATTGCGGGAAAACCTCGGCGGGCAAATCTCATGGACCCCTGCGGGCACCCGGGCGCAACGCCTTCGTCGACATCGTCCCGCAGCCCTGAATTCCTAGTCAACAGGCATGTACTCTGTCTCTGCCATGGGGATTTGGCCAATTCTCGTGCACACAAGCCCCAAGTGAATGCGGCCTCATTGGCCACATCAACAGAGTTTGAGCAGCTCTGACTGAGCACTTCAGAATTAAACTGAAGGGTTTACAGTTTAAGCGCACTAGAAATCACAAATCAGTATTGGAACTAACCAGACATTGCAGTCGCAGGGGAACACAGGCTGCAGTACAGGCAGAACTTTGCGAGCTTCATCGTTGGCTAAGCCGTTGCCATGGAGACTGCGCCATAGGCCCTGACTAGCGCCTGGTCCATGAAGCAGACTGTTCAGGTGGCGGCAGGTGGCCGACACGGCGGGTACGTCGGCCAGTCGCAGGTAGCGAAGAATTTCAACAAGGATTTCGGATGGGAGCGCCAGAAGGTGCGGCGCCTGCCGAGTGGAGCCTCGACTTGGTGCTGATCGGTGCTGGAGCGGATGGGCGATTATCAGTCTGGTAGGTGATGATTATTGCTCTGGTAGGTGATGATTATCTGTCTGGTAGGTGATGATTATCAGTCTGGTAGGTGATGATTATTGGTCTGGTAGGTGATGATTATCAGTCTGGTAGGTGATGATTATTGGTCTGGTAGGTTATTATTATCAGTCTGGTAGGGGGTGATTATCGATCTGTTAGGGGTGACTATCGATCTGGTAGATAATGTTTATTGATTTGGTAGGTGGTGATTATCGATTTGGTAGGGGATGATTATCGATCTGGTAGATAATGTTTATCGATTCGGTAGAAGGGTGATTATCGATCTGGTAGGGAGTGACTATCAATCTGGTAGTTGATGATTATTGATCTGGTAGAAGGGTGCACAGAATATATTCTGTGGAAGGGTGATTATCTAGTATCGATTTCATTAGAGCCAAAAAGGCAAATTAAAAACGTACACTGAACCCAAACACAGAATTACACACTCAATATGATTTGTCAGCTGTTCTATAGCTCTGAAATTTATTACAAATAAATCAGTCACGGCAGCAGCTGTTAGTAATAAAGCCAAATACACTAGTCAGTGCAAACAAATTACACTGACTAAACAAAATGCTGAATCGTCCACATGCTAACGATTCCAAACTGGTAAATCATTAAAGATCTCTTATTCTCGATCGATCCTACTTTTGTTAGTAGTACAAAAATTGTTAGTAGTACAAAAAAGAACTGTACTGCTTGTTGGCAAAATCAATGACACGTATTAAATATTAATAAGAGTAAAAATATTACAAAAAAGAAATGCAACGGAAACAATGGGAAAAAGTGATTCGCTAGTTATACAGTAACACTGAGTTGACGGCGAGACTGGCCACTTCAATAAATTAGGCTTTATTATAGAGAATAGGTTGTAAAGCTTACAAGCTTCATATTAATAATAAGCACACGATTTCTAAGCAATAAAACCAACAGGGACAAGGGAATCGCTTGAATATATAAAACTTGAAATATGATATCCTCGATTTGTGCAACAACACAGCAGATCTTGACGAACTGGTTCTTTGATTCACAGCAGATCAGGGTATTACTGGTCACCTGACTTGACTGACATGTGAGGGGTTTGAGGGACTGATTCACAGGTGAGTGAGGGGTTTTAGGGACTGATTCACAGGTGAGTGAAGGATCGCAAGGACCGATTCACAGGTGAGTGAGGGGTTTGAGGGACTGATTCACAGGTGAGTGAGGGGTTTGAGGGACTGATTCACAGGTGAGTGAGGGATCTCAAGGACCGATTCACAGGTGAGTGAGGGGTTTGAGGGACTGATTCACAGGTGAGTGAGGGATCTGAGGGACTGATTCACAGGTGAGTGAGGGATCTGAGAGACTGATTCACAGGTGAGTGAGGGATCTGAGAGACTGATTCACAGATGAGTGAGGGATCTGAGGGACTGATTCACAGGTGAGTGAGGGATCTGAGGGACTGATTCACAGGTGAGTGAGGGATCTGAGAGACTGATTCACAGGTGAGTGAGGGATCTGAGGGACTGATTCACAGGTGAGTGAGGGATCTGAGGGACTGATTCACAGGTGAGGGAGGGATCTGAGGGACTGATTCACAGGTGAGTGAGGGATCTGAGAGACTGATTCACAGGTGAGTGAAGGATTTGAGGGACTGAGTCACAGGTGACTGAGAGATTCTAGGGACTGATTCACTAAAAATTGAATGATTAGAAAAACCGGTAATCTTGAACACAATTGTAGATCTTGATCTTTACTAAAGGAAGATACGATGGAAATTTTTATTTAACCTATTAATTACATAAGCCTCGAGATGGCATTGGAACGCGAAGTACAATTTGTGAAAAAATGAAAGCTAAGTAAGCTCAAGAACTTCGTGTACAAAACACGATTAACGCGGCCGTCATCAACATGCTACTTATTTCATTGCTCACTGTAACGATTAATCACGGAGAAAAACGACAAGCGCACAAAAACGAAACTTCATCCTATTTTGATTTCTTGTAAATGGCAAGAAATGATTCGGTTTTCTGGAACAATTACACCAGACGAAAAGCTTCGACACAATACGCGACAAGTCTACTATTAGTAGCGATAATACTTGTCTAGAACATCGAAAATTTTGACAACTAACTTGGCTGCAAATTCGCCGACTCATGTAGTAGGGAATCAGTGAACCTGCTCATCGGGCTTGACAACGGTCATTTCCGGTTGCCTAGCTGACTTACTCCATGTAGGCAATCCCAATTTGCACGAATCTTTGGTCGAGGAACGGCTCACAAACAGAGAACAACCGGAACTACTTCCCGCTTCCGTCGCGGAACCGGAAACGCAACGCGTTAAATCTGACGTGGCTAAATCCAACGTAGAAGTTGAACATTGAGCTGAATCGGAACTACTAACAGGAGCGAAACTTGAAACGGAAGTAGCGCAGACATCCATACCGGAAGTGGCACCGGAAGTCGCGCAGACATCCATACCGGAAGTGGCACCGGAAGTAGCGCAGACATCCATACCGGAAGTGGCACCGGAAGTAGCGCAGACATCCATTATAGAAGTGGCACCGGAAGTAGCGCAGACATCCATTATAGAAGTGGCACCGGAAGTAGCGCAGACATCCATACCGGAAGTGGCACCGGAAGTAGCGCAGACATCCATACCGGAAGTGGCACCGGAAGTAGCGCAGACATCCATAACGGAAGTGGCACCGGAAGTAGCGCAGACATCCGACACGGAAGTGGCAACGGAAGTAGCGCAGACATCCGAACCGGAAGTGTCACCGCCGACAATCGAAGAAGAATCAACATGCAACCCGGAACTAGAATCGGACGTGGTAGCGGGCGCCGCAGACGCCAGACGTTCCCGTTGAAATGCAACCCTCTTGGCTCGTATCGCCTCGCGCACGGCAGCCAGAGTGCGGGTAACATTCCGAGCCGGTTTGACTGGTTTTCTCGACGCCGTTGGTGGATATGTCGTTGTCGAATTATTTTCAGTTGTTATCGTCGACGACGCGGGCAATTCCGACTTCGAAGAAGCCGTATCGGCAGCGGTGGCGGCGCTGACACGCTGACTACGACGACGCCTGTCCATAGCGGCCGTGGCCACCGGTGGCGGAGCCAGTGGCTTCACAAACTGGTCATCAATTTTCGTCGAAGTCGAAGTTGAAATCGACGTCGATTGGACGGAGGCATCCGTGACGACAGAGCAACGACGCAGTTGACGAGAGAAATCGGCCAGATTGTCGGCCAGAAACTCGTTGCTTAGAGCGCCACACTTCAATTGAATCTCTTTGTCGAAACTTCTTGTCGATTTATCGTCGCCGCTGTCAGAAACAACGTCGCAGGCCGGGAACAGGGGCAGTAGGCGACTCTGCGCATCCGGCGACAAGTTGGCGAATGTAGAGTCGTTAATTAGGGCCTGAGCAGCGACAGCGAATGGGGGGTTTTATGAGAAAAATTAATCAGAAGAATCCTATTCTATCGAGAGAGAGAAAGGGACAAAGAAAAGAAAGAGAGTACACCATCGCGCCCGCATTAGAAATCGTGATCGACCATTCGATTGTAAGAATAGAAAATTTGACCAGCATAAAAAGGACAGATTCTAATTTCTTCTTATACGGGCGTTTGAGTTAAGCTTTGTGCAGTCAAAGAATTTTTTGACAAAGGAGAGGAGCTCACTCGGCTGATAATTCTACAATCTCTGGAGTAGGCTTTGCGCTTGGAGATTATAAAGTATACGAAGGGAATTTGACATTGGGGACAATTCTTAGAGTGAGATGTGAGGTTGAGGCGATCCTTAGGGAAAGATGGGAGATTAAGGGCGATTCTCAGAGTGAGCTAGGAGATTGAGGACGATTCTTGGGAGAGATGGGAGATTGAGGGCGATCCTTAGGGTGAGATGGGAATGGAGGGCGATCCTTAGGTTGAGATGGGAGACTGAAGGTGAACCTTAGGGAGAGATTGAGGGCGATCCTTAGGGAGAGATGGGAGATTGAGGGCGATCCTTAGGGAGAGATGGGAGATTGAGGGCGATCCTTAGGGAGAGATGGGAGATTGAGAGCGATTCTCAGGGTGAGATGGGAGATTGAGGGCGATCCTTAGGGTGAGATGAGACATAGGGGACGATTCTTAGGGTGAGGGCGATACTCAGGGTGAGATGGGAGATTGAGGGCGATCCTTAGGGTGAGATGAGAGATGGAGGGCGATACTCAGGGTGAGATGGGAGATTGAGGGCGATCCTTAGGGTGAGATGAGAGATGGAGGGCGATACTCAGGGTGAGATGGGAGATTGAGGGCGATCCTTAGGGTGAGGGCGATCCTTAGGGTGAGATGAGACATTGGGGACGATTCTTAGGGTGAGATGAGACATTGGGGACGATTCTTAGGGTGAGAAGACGGGAGATTGAGGGCGATCCCTCGAGTGAAACTAATAATTAACTACAAGTTAAAAAACAATAAATTTATAGAAAATAAACAGGCGCTCACCTTCAGTTCCGCCTTGGCCAGCCGGGAACAAGGCCCGCTTCTGACGTCGAGAAGCCTAGCAGATCCGACCGACTGTTCGTCACTCCGCCGTCTTTTAGTAGCAGCGGCAATTGTTGCAGACTTTGACTTCGAATTGGCGTCTGGAGTCGCGTCGGTCGCAGATTTTGCCGACATTCGCCGCCGTTTATGGCTTTGCCGACGCGATTCGGACGACGAGCTACTACTATTACTACTGCTGCTAACAGTAGTAGAAGTAGAAGAAGCGGTTGTACTACTCGAAAATTTTGCATGCTTCTGGTTCTGCTGCTGTTGCTGACTCGGTCGCTGCGAATGCGAGATAAGTTTAGCGTCTCTGCTACTTCGCAATTGGCGACAATTTGTGCTACCGTTATTATTGCTACTACTTATAGTAGCTTTGACGCCGCTTTCCTGCTTGCTATTGACTTTTTTAATTGTCGATTTCGAATGATTGTTATTAAGCAGATTAGAACGATTTCTAGTGATGCAAGGCATGCTATGAAAACTGAGCTCGTATTAACTATAATAATAAATCTAAAAGCTAAAATGCCGCTTAAACTGATCAATTTCAAAGTCGCCGACTCAATTCTAAACAGTTTTGTTGAGTTCTAGAACTACCATAGACCAAAGTTTCAGAGTAGAGTAAGAACCGAGCAGTCTCAGAAATGTACTTTTCTGAATGGGAATACTCCACTAATTATCAAGCGTCAGGAATTCCCATAGAATATATAAGTTTGGCCAAAGGTCAAATATATAACTCAAACACGTATATAAGTACAAATGTACTGATGCATGTGCTTCGTCAATTATTTTACAGAAAAATATATAACTCAAACACGTATATAAGTACAAATGGTAGATTTATCTCTAGGTTTCGAGTGCGTAGCGCACTCGTGCCAAGACTATTTACGCACGAAGGAACCTAGTGATAGATTCATTGATTTATGGGCAAAGCATTCTTCTGGTTTTAGCCATAGACATAGATATATCACGCGACTGTGCAGTAAATCACAAGCCGTGCAGTAAATTCCATTTAAGCATGCTTGGCCATATGTCAATGTACTGATGCATGTGCTTCGTTAATTATTTTACAGAAAAACGTACCTAAAAATACTTGACAGAGACCCGAACTGGATAGGCGAAGACCCTCAATGGATGGAAAAAGACCCTCTAACTGGAGAGACAAAGACCCGAACTTGATGGAAAAATACCCTAACTGGATGGAAAAAGCCCATCTAACTGGATGGACAAAGACCCTAACTGGATGGACAAAGACCCTAACTGGATGGACAAAGACCCTAACTGGATGGATAAAGACCCTAACTGGATGGACAAAGACCCTAACTGGATGGACAAAGACCCGAACTTGATGGACAAAGACCCGAACTTGATGGAAAAATACCCTAACTGGATGGAAAAAGCCCCTCTAACTGGATGGACAAAGACCCTAACTGGATGGACAAAGACCCTAACTGGATGGACAAAGACCCTAACTGGATGGACAAAGACCCTAACTGGATGGACAAAGACCCTAACTGGATGGACAAAGACCCTAACTGGATGGACAAAGACCCATACTGCGTGGAAAAACACATGGACAAAGACCCGAACTCAAAAGACAAGGACCTGTATTAAAGAAAAAAATCAAATATTGTCAGCACCAAAACAAAACACAGAATAAGTAAACTTAACAAACAAAGTAAGATGTCCATAAGACAAGCACTCACAGTACATTCCATAGAAAGACTATTACAGGCTGATTGATGACTGTCAATCTTCTTTGCTACCAACGTAGCACTGCCATTAGAGAGGCCATTAGCTGACTGTATCGCCCAATCTAACTGGTTTCTTGGCTGCAACTGCCTTAAAGGTCCACCACTTTGATTGGCGGCAACTAGAAATGATGATGAGTCATTCATACTCGATTTGTTCTTTGAACAAATAATCAGTTTTGGCAGGCCATTCTGGACTAATAAACTGGAAACATATTGACTGTCAGATTGCTGTGACTGTACATCTTTTCTGGATGTTGAGGATGCAGGCATGTTCTAAAATCTGAAATTATCGAATTAATTTAAAGATAGTTGTCTTGGCAGAACAGAACAATGAATGAGAATTTAGTATTCAAATATTTTTAGGTTGCACAAAATCTCTTGCAACTAACCAACACTGTTCCACAGCTAAGTGGTGGTCAAGCAATTCTGCCCTATTCTGCTGGCTCCTCCGTACTCCTAAGCATATGAGTAAACTTAGTGTCTTTTTGAGAAACTTAGTGTTCTTTTGTTCAATCTAGTTTGCTTTTTGTGAAGCCTAAGGCAAGTTTTTGCATTTTAGATTTAAAAATTAATGGATAGTATACTAAATTGATGTTTATAATCAACTTATTAATTAACACAATAGATTGCTTTTAAGGCATTAATATTGGATCTAGTCAATTTGGATCTTGACAATGCTTCATTGCCAGCCAAGTCAATCAACATTGGGTTTGCTACTTGAAAGGAGCTAAGCATCACTCTTATAAAAACAAAAATTTTAGAGCAAGAAAAGCTACTAAAGTTTTTGATTGACTACAAAAACTTTTAACATTACTCTAACCAAATTTCTTTTGTTAAAGTTTCTAGTGCAATTTGCAATTGCTATTAGTGCTAGCTTGATCTCACCAATGCTAATTTGCAGTTCCCTTAAAGTTTACTAACAGCTCTTTTAGTTACTTCTTGCTAAATTCATGGAGTGCTACTGGCTTATTATGGATAAATATGACCTAGCTCTCCATAGTTTCAACTGATAAGATTGATGAGCTATATTGGAACTTGCTCCTTAGTATAAAAAAAATAGTCTCTATAGTCTAAAAACAGTAGCCAAAAATGTATTCTATAAACTGATCAAAATGGCTCTAGTGATGTTGCATGGCAATGCTACAATAGAAAGTGGCTTTTTGCTAAACATAAACCTATTGGTGCCAAATCTTTTACACAAGTCACTGGTGCTTATGCACCTAATTCAAGACAAAATTAGAATTGCTAGTGATTCAATGAATATTGCTCTATCCAAGCCACTTCAAATATTCAAATAGCTAGGTAGCACTACTATGATGCCTTAGATGATAGGAATGAAAAGCAAATGCTAAGAAGAGTGCATCTGCAAAAAGAAAAGCAATTAAAGAGATTTTATGCATTGAATAAGAGATGAAAGCAAAAGATAAGCATTTTAAATAGACTAGGAGGGCCTAAGGTTCAATTTATATCTAGGAGCTGCATTAAATGCTCTTTCAAAAGAAATGAATAGAGCAAGCTAAACTCTTACATTTGGGATTTTTGCAAACTTACTAACTTACACACAGACCTGCTTTTTGTGCTATAAATAATTTTTTTAAGTTTTAAACAATCATTTTTTATTATATAAGTATATGCTAAACTAGGCCTAATACTTAAATTCCAATATTTGTTTGCTTTTTAATAGGGGGCCTATAAAACAAAAAAATTAACTAAAACCTAAAAAAATTTGCCTAAAATAGTCTAAAAGTAACCAGCTCTATCTATATTATTCTAGATAGTGCATATCAATCCTATCAATCCCTTATAAAAAATTATAGGTCTAATCTATACAATACAAAAACATTTTCCTCAGAGATAGGTCTAGTCTAGTCAATGATACCAGTGGCGGCAATCTTTTACTTTACTGTGTTTAATTATTTTTCACTTTTCTTTTTCATTTCAGCCAATTTACTAATGGCTAGAAGGCCCTCTACACCTACTACAATTATGCCCAAGGCCAATCTAAGGCCAGCAGCCGAGCTGTATGACAATGACATTGACATCATGCTACGCGAGCTTGTGCTGCTGACATCTAATAGCCAGCAAACTATTCACTGGCTGGCCACCTATGGGCTATTACGAAATTCTTGGGCATGTGAACAATGCCCTAAGCCTAAGGCTCTAGCCATGTGGCTACAGAGGAAGGATGGAGCCCAATTTGTTGATGGCTATGCCTGGGCATGTCTGACCTGCAGGACGCAGAAAAGCATCACTTAGAAAAGCAGCAATTAAAAAATGGTTAAATAAATTAAACGCAGTAAAGTAAAAAATTGCCCCAGTGGCTATGTCTATAGTAGCCACACTCAGGAAGGTGTACATTATGGCGGAAAATTCCGGCGCACATCAACGAAAAATGTGCGCGAAGTGGCGCACACGGCGCACAACAGAGGCTTAGCAGAAGTTTTTAGTGCACATTAGCGCATAGCAAAACCCGATCAGAAAAATTTAGCCCACAATGAGTCACCTAAATGTATAATCTGCATATGCAGTGCGTAAAATATGCTTTAAGATTAAGTTTTTTTCCAAGCCTATCAATGAAAAAGTGTTTCTTGGTAAGTGAAACGAATAATAAAATTCAAAATGGTATTTTACTGTAAAGTTAAAGCTATTTTTTTTGAAAATTTTCTACGTGAACTAAAATAAAGCAAAAGTTTTGAGTTAAAAAAAAGCCTACATAAAGTACGAAAATTTATCCGTTTTTTAGTTTTGTTTTAATTATATTTTTACCGAGTTTTTGTGCTACGGCTCATTGGTACTCTAGCAATGTATTTGTCAATAAACGAATGTAGACCTCTGCGCACAAATTCATATTTTAGCTTCGCGCACAGCGCACACTCCAAAAATACGATGAAATATATTCCGGCGCACATGTGACACCTTCCTGAGTGTGGTATAGTAGATTGTATAGGCCTACCTGTCCTAGACTTTAATTTAATTATTGGATTTGCTTTAAAATTTAAATTATAGGCCCTAAGAAATCTATAATAATTAGGCCCTAAGGCTAAATTGAATTTAATTGTTGAGTGGAAAAAGCAGCATAGACCAGGCCCATAAGCTAAGCAGTGAACATCATATATATGGTGCACTTGCGCCATCATTTGCGCCATCTTATCTTGCATTAAATCTCTTAAATTTCACTATTTCAGTTTTGGCTAGGCCTATATTTTTAGAAAGAGATTTGCCTAAAAAATAAAAATCTGCTTGTCACTTGTCAGTGTTCTCACACTATTAGAGTTAGACCGAAAATTCGGTATTAGAATGATTATTGCAACCAACTAAGTTAACTAAGTTGATCCCGTTGGTGAATAGGCCTAAGCCCACTGCCCAGGTCGGCAGGTCCCCAGCTAAGCTAAGCTAGCTAGCATAGGTCCATACCATATGATTTCACAATAATTTGTCTGATAAATTTGAAACATAAGTCATGAATTTTGAAATAAATTTAGCACGGGGGTAAAACGTTATAACAATATTGATAACCTTAATTCTTTCACGAATTGCCTATAATAACGAAATTGAAATTTTGTGCTTTATAATTGTTCTTTAAATACTGAAACATAACTTATGTTGACTAAAACGCTACTTTTACTATATTTTAATTTAAGGTTGCAACGCGCTCACTTGTAAGCGTATGACAGGCATGATAGTGTACAAAATACATTTTACTAAGTGATGATATCAATTAGTATTTGTTGGCCAGAGACACCCAAGCTTTAAAGTAATTAAACTATTTAAAAAAAGTGTTGCATCTCTGCGCTCATTTGCAAGTTCCGCAAATATTGCAAGAAATACATAGTCTACGATGAAACGTACGAGATTGCCTCCGGGGCTGATCGAAAACAGACGCAAGACAGTGGTGCAGCTAGGGCGGGGGGGGGGGGTGGAAGGGCTTGGCCCAACCAAAATTTACCCCCCTCAAAATTCCAAACAAAAAATTTTTTTCTTATTTTTTTTAAACCCCCCTCAAAACCCCTCCCCCTGAGAAATTCCGGAGAAAATTAAAGTCCCTCCTAGCTCTATACCCCTCCTCAGGTGCTGAATGCCCCCCCCCCTGAAATAAATTCCTGGCAGCGCCACTGACGCAAAAAAAGGTTCGTCTTCTCGAAGAAAGCGCCAGAAGCACATTAGGAATAGTGGGAGCACAAGAATTTCCCGCAGGAAGTTTTGCCCGCTTTCCAGTCGAGCATTGAAGCACAATTATTTCCAGAGCCCAACTTCTGGTCCTGCTGCTGAATCCGGCGCCCCTGCTGCCGAAGCCCACGCTTCTACTACTGAAGATTATACTGGCAGGGGAAATCGACTGCATCGACTTCGCATTGGTGGTCTTCTGAGTGAACAGCTGTGAATGACCATATTCGTCTTAGGCTTCGGTTGCCGTTTGTTATACAACTACTCAATGCTGTATAACAACAGTACAGTACATCAGCAAGACAATTCAAAACAAGCTCCTCGAAGCCTCTGCATGGTTGCGTGATTCAGGAAACTCTGGCCAACAAAGTCAATGCAGCATGTTTTTCTGTCCTCATGATGAGACATGTGACATCTCAAAAAAGGAGCAGATGTCAGTTGCTGCTCGGTACGTGGATGCTGACTGCACTCTCAGGAAAGATTTTCTCCGAGTGTTTTTCATGACCGATCAGTCCGGCTCAGCACTCGCCGCTGCATTGTTCAGTTTTCTCGAGAAGTTGCAGGGCATCAACTACCGATGGGGACGCTGCAGTGCGGGGTGAGTTTAATGGAGTTCAGGCACATGACGTTCGGCACAGAAGTGTCCAGCAGCATACTACATTCACTGCCGCAAGTCACTGCCTAAACCTTACTCTCGTTCATGCCTTTGCAAACTGCCCCCAATTAGCAACGCAATGGGGGTTATAGCAGAAGTAACGAACTTCGTCAATTCATTGGCAAAGCGGCTCGAGCTCTTTCAGAGTTGCCGCCAGAGTTCCTGCACCCTTCAAAGAGTTTCTGCAGAAGCCGTCAGCAAAAAATCCTAACCCTTTGCAATACTCGCTGGATATCGAGTGCAATGACGACGCCTTGCTCGTGTTTTCGCAGCTTTTCGCAGCAATTGTGAAATTTCTTGATTTCTGCGAATTTGCCTCCGATTGCGATCCAAGAACTGCTGCCAAGGAGCAGATGCTGAAGGCCACCTGCACAATGCCAAACTTCATCGGGCGCTGCATGTCATGGGCGAGGGGATGGCAGTAACCCGGCCTCTGTCCAGCTTTCTTCATCAAGCTAGTATCGATCTGTTCACAGCAAGCAAGAACATTGCGCTGAAAAAGATGCAGGCAGAAGCCAGCACTTGTCTTCAAAAGCATCTGGTCGTCAGCATCCGAAGCTGCAGCTAAAGCGGACGTAAGAGTGGCGCGTCCCTCGTCGTAGAGGCTGTCAGCAGGGGCGTGGTGCTAGCGAAGACACGCCGGAAGAAAACTTCCAGGCTGATGTGTACGAGTTCCAGCAGCGCTATTGGGGGACCAGGCCCAGCATGATGTAGCTCGTATTACTCCAGTCAACGTGCCTACTCCCGAAGTATATCCATTTATACGATGTCAAAGACTTCGAGCTTGCACAGTTGCTGTTCAGCAGCTTTGGGGACAACCATGCAGTCGTTAGGGGTGAGTTTGCCTGCTGGAAACGCCTTTGGAAAGTCAAAATCAGAGGCTGCAGCCGACACTGTGATTGGGGCGCTGGATGACTGCGATGTTGCGTTTTTCCCTAACATTTCCGCATTGCTGAAGATTTCTGCAACTTTACCTGTCTCAACTGCATGCAACTGTAAAAGATCTTTTTCTAGTTTGCGACGCTTCAAGTCGCATTTGCGTTCTACCATACAGCAGGACAGACTTAAGTCAGCCTGGCTCTGTCGTAATGCAACGCGAGCTAAAGCAGTCATGCAAAGCAACATGTGCATAACTTCCAATTCTATCCCCGTGCCCGTCCAGAGCTTGGCGTTCCAGCGGAATAAACAGTGTTTCCAAGAATTGAGGACTGCTTATGGCGAAGAAGCCCCAAGTCGTGCAACAACCCGGTTCACCTGGACCAGTCATCTGGCAGTGGGACAATGCAAGGCCGCATGTGTCCGCAGAAACTCGAGCCTACACAGAAAACCGGAACATCCGCATACTGTACCATTGGCTCCCTATAATCCAGACTTTAACCTTTGCGACAGATTTCTGCTCAGCTGGATGGATGAAACAAGACTTCGAGCAGCGCGTGTTTCACAGCCATTGCGAAGTCAGGAGGAGACTACATTACTGCTTGACGATGTTCATCCCCTTTGTTCATGTTGACGTTTTGTTGTTTTTGACTGTTGAAGTCATCTGAATAGACTGAAGCACGGGCATTGCACTTAAAAATTAAGGGCACTTTGCATATTTGACGAAATGAACTAGGACTGAAATATGTTTATGACCAATAAATGCAGTTATTATAAGGAATAAAATATGGTGCATTAGATAGAAACATTTTCAACTCTATAACTCATAAGTCTCAAACATTTTGGGACAGCCGAGAAGTACATGCATTGAACCCCACCAGTCACCAGATACATCGAATCTACATATACGCATCAAGTAAATGTGAAAACGTTCAAGGCTAAAATTGTTCGAGGTGTCAATTACAGCAACTAATAAATAAATAACACTATAGTACCCTGCTACAAATTATTTGAACAAATCAATTTTTTTAACTATGAAAAACCTACAAATTTTTTTCAAAACGATTTGTCTTTTTTTCTAGTCAGAATGTATTTTATTAATTAGATAATAGAAAAAGCAGTGAAATATAACGATAAATCAATATAATTATTGCAGAACAATTAATTGCGCTTTCATAAAAACAATTCGAAATAATTAATTGTAAACAACTCGTTTTGAATTTTACTCAATGCAACGTACATAAACGATGAATATACTCGTACTGTAACTCGGCTAAAAATATGCAAACAATTGTGCAGTAAATAATTGCGCATTATATATGCTGTTTAATAAATATAATAAAATTGCGCTAAATTGCCGAGAACAGAGAAAAAACTTCGTTGGCAAAAATTATATTAAATTCCAATCGCTTATTAATAGTTTTGTTTAAATTAATACTTGTTAAAAAGGGTTTTAAACCTTATAAATCGTATGATAAATGTAGCACTGTCCTTGACTACACGAATAACTTCAGACACAGAATGCTTTAATTATTAAATGTCGTCCAGCTTCTTACACCAATGATTTTGTTGGTCGGAGGCGGCGACACTGCTGTTCAGCAGTACGCGGTTCTGCCGACTGCGACGCGGTGGAAGAGCAGGCGGCTGCTGAATTATTGGAACGGCTGGAACTGGAGCTACGTTGCTGACGTCGGGGTCCCTCCAGTAGTCGTTGACAGCACTGTGCACTGTGGGGGTGTACAGCGGCGGAGGCGGCTGCAGCTGCTGTTGTTGCTTCTTATTGTCTAGGCCGAGTGGTTTTGCCGTTGGCGGCTGCCGCAGCTGCTGTGACGAAGTGTCAGTTGGCGGCACTGCAGATTCCGGTGTCAGCGAGGCGGCTCTTTCAAAGCTGAAAAATTGGATGCTTGAGCTGTCTGTTATCTGGCAACTTCTGGCGCCGAAAAAAGCAGACAAGAGAGGAAGAGGGAGATAGAAGGAAGAGGGGAAGAGGAGAGAGGAGGGGTAAAAGGGAGAGAGGAGGGAAAAGAGGGAGAGAGGAGGGGAAAGAGGGAGAGAGGAGGGGAAAGAGGGAGAGAGGAGGGGAAAGACAGAGAGAGGAGGGAAAAGAGGGAGAGAGGAGGGGAAAGAGGGAGAGAGGAGGGGAAAGAGGGAGAGAGGAGGGGAAAGAGGGAGAGAGGAGGGGAAGACGGAAAGAAGAGGGGAAATAATGAGAGAGGAGGGGAAGAGAGAGAGGAGGGGAAAGAGGGAGAGAGGAGGGAAAAGAGGGAGAGAGGAGGGGAAAGACAGAGAGAAGAGGAGAAAGACAGAGAGGAGTGGAAAGAGGGAGAGAGGAGGGAGAGAAGATGGGAAAGACGGGGAGAGGAGGGTAAAGAGGGAGAGAGGAGGGGAAAGAGAGGAGGGGGTAGAAGTGGAAATCGAGAGTAAAGCCAAGAGGTGATAACCCAAAGCTACAAGTAAAAATAAAAACAAGATTGCTATCGCATAATACATCTTTCTCACCTAAAAAACGATGGCATCTTGCCAACATCAATGGTTGCCTTGCGATTGCAGCAGTGCTTTAGCATGTACATCACAGACGACAGAATCAAAGCGCTACCTGAATTGGAATAAATAATCATCATTTTGTCTTCAATTGTGACAACGCTAATATTACTCTGAAAACTGCAATCAATATAAGGCCTCACCTGGTACAGCCGGCATCCAAAACTCGTCCAGCCGTACAAAACAGGTAGCAGTGAGCAAAGCGTACAGAATGGACCGCTTGTAGGTGTCCAGACCGGTTGATAGGCACTCAATGCGGCGACACCGGATGCAACTATTCCTTGGCAACAGTAAGAAACAAACTGTCACAGCCTCCAAGACCGTCATCAGGGTGGCATCAATCAGCAGCAGAGAGCCGGACAATTTGTGTCCGAAGTGAACAGCCTCAGCTCCGACGCCCCACAACAGCACAGCGGTTGCCATAGCTACTAAACAACACAAGAAAGCCAAAAGTCGTTGTTGCAGTGTAGTATAGACTGTTGAATCGATGCTTCCTGTTGGAGCTGTCATTATGATGAGTAAACAAGCAAGTATTATTTATATTTATTATTTAGAGAATACAGATCGATAATTATCCAATACACTCTTATTTTGAATTAATATTTAGGCCGCATGTAGAGCCTGTTCAGTTCAAATCTGTTACAAACTTGTATGAGGCCCGGCTGATTATAGATAGCTTGTTTAAAAATAGATAAGGCGCAGCGGAGGATGGGGTGGGTGATTTGCGAGGAAGGGGGAGGGGTAGAAAAAACCTGGGGAGTGGAGTTGGCCTAAAGCTGCGCACAACCCTCAATCTCTCTACCCCGCATCTCGCGCGTGGGCCGATAGCTAAGTTTTCTAAGCCAATCAAAACGCTTTCACTTTAAACCAACGATAATCAAGGGAGGAATCGACTTGCACAGCAAATCAAAATGTACATCATGTACGAGCTACGTTCAATTGATGTATACGACCTAGAGTACGAGTATAAGATCAATTACTTCATTTCTTGTTGCTTCATGTTGGTCAGTGCTATTATCGTTGCAAAATCGGTTACTTCGACCTTAATTGTTGTTTTTTAACACTACCGAGAGACTTAGGCAAAGTCCAAATGATCCATGCTGCTAATAGGCTTTAGCACTTGTACTTTTACATATTTGGAGAGCATATACTTGGTGAGCATTCTTAACTGTAGCAGTGTGCACACTAGTGCGCCCGAGTTGAAAATAATTGCGTCATTGCAGTGTAGTGAGCTGAAGTCAATCACTATGCCAATACTCTATTGTGGCGTTTCTCAATATTTTTTTAGTAGAAATTTTACGAATTTATTGAAATGCAACCAATTGTGATTTTTAAGTTAAAACAGCCAACGTTTATTTTGCCCTAAGATGTTAGACTTGTCCGTCGAAATAGTGATAAAAATTGGCACAAACTAAATGGGCAGCATGTGTTTATCAATATATCATTTTAAAAAGATTTATTACTTAAGCCGTCTCTTTTCAGCTCACCATCAAGATTGCGATTGTGGAGAAGCTGATTGGGAAAGGCGGAGTCTCATGGTGAGAGAGCTTACAGAAGAACATGGAAGGAGCCTTGTAGCGTGGGAGGCTTGTAGTGTGGGGAGGCTTGTAGTGTGGGGAGGCTTCGAGTGTGTGGAGCTGGCTTGTAGTGTGGGGAGGCTTGTAGTGTGGGGAGGCTTGTAGTGTGGAGAGGCTTGTAGTGTGGGGAGGTTCGTAGTGTGGGGAGGCTTGTAGTGTGGGGAGGCTTGTAGTATGGGGAGGCTTCGAGTGTGTGGAGCTGGCTTGTAGTGTGGGGAGGCTTGTAGTGTGGGGAGGCTTGTAGTGTGGGGAGGCTTGTAATATGGGGAGGCTTGTAGTGTGGGGAGGCTTGTAGTGTGGGGAGACTTGTAGTATGGGGAGGCTTCGAGTGTGTGGAGCTGGCTTGTAGTGTGGGGAGGCTTGTAGTGTGGGGAGGCTTGTAGTGTGGAGAGGCTTGTAGTGTGGGGAGGTTCGTAGTGTGGGGAGGCTTGTAGTGTGGGGATCGGCTTGTAGTATGGGGAGGCTTGTAGTGTGGGGAGGCTTGTAGTGTGGGGAGGCTTGTAGTATAGGGGAGGCTTGTAGTATGGGGAGGCTCGTAGTGTGGGGAGGCTTGTAGTGTGGGGAGGCTTGTAGTGTGGGGAGGCTTGTAGTGTGGGGAGGCTTGTAGTGTGGGGAGGCTTGTAGTGTGGGGAGGCTTGTAGTGTGGGGAGGCTTGTAGTATGGGGAGGCTTGTAGGGGAGTACGACGTTTGCTTGCGGGAAGTTTGCTTGCCGAACTTTGCTTGCAGGAATTTTGCTTGCCGAACTTTGCTTGCCGAGCTTTGCTTGCGGAATTTTGCTTGCCGAACTTTGCTTGCCGAACTTTGCTTGCCAAACTTTGCTTGCCGAAGTTTGCTTGCCGAAGTTTGCTTGCGGAATTTTGCCTGCCGAACTTTGCTTGCCGAACTTTGCTTGCGGAATTTTGCTTGCTGAAGTTTGCTTGCCGAACTTTGCTTGCCGAGCTTTGCTTGCGAAATTTTGATGTCTGCTTTCTAGAAATTTGCAATCACACAATCGCAAGGTTTTAGCTTGCAGAATTATTTTCTTTTTTGCTTGCTTGTTTTGATTGCTTGTAAAGTTGGTCAGTCAATTATTACTTACTACAGATGCTTTGCAAGTGGATTCATATCAGGGTCGACGTAAACTGACTTGACACTAAGCTTTCAAACTAGGCTTATAGAGTTTCATTTTAAGAATGTAGTATATAGAATGCTTAGAGATTTAGTATAGGTAGATAGGGATCGGTAACAGTATAAATCTTTGTAGTTCCTGATTTCAGCACGATTGAGCAGGTATGATAATTGCAGTGATGCTAATGTATAATAATGCATATACTAATAATATTTTAGTATATAAAATGTAATTAATAATCCGCCATATCCTCATACTACCTGGTAAATCATAACACTATAGGCGACTTCCACGAATCTTAGAAAATGAAAATTAGAAATACAAGAGCTCAAAAATAGGTTTTTTTAAGGTCCCGCAAAACTTTGACTGGCAAACCTCGCAAGAAAATTTCCTGCAAGCAAAGTTCGGCAAGCAAATTTCCTGCAAGCAAAATTCGGCAAGCAAAGTTCGGCAAGCAAAGTTCGGCAAGCAAAGCTCGGCAAGCAAACTTCGGCAGGCAAAATTCCGCAAGCAAAGTTCGGCAAGCAAAGTTCGGCAAGCAGACTTCGACAAGCAAATTTCCGCAAGCAAATTTCATAGACCCGTTATTGTAGTCAATAATCTAAATTTTGCAACAGTGTATTTAACGAAATCTGCTGAAATTCAAAAAATATTTGGCAGACAGAGATAAAAGTTCTGACACCTGTTACGTTCTGTCTTTCAACTGCAGACCTAGCGCGATACCTGTGGGACAAAATACATTTATCTGAAACTAACGGTCCTACGAAAACTCAAACATTTCAAATTAACGCACCGAAATACAGGCAGCTAAAATGTACACATGCATTGCACGCTAAGCTTTATCTGCTTTGCACTTGGTTAGCTCAAGGTTTGACACATTTCTAATCTGGAATTGCAATGCAAAAAGATTTCCTGCAGAAATCTTAACTTTACAACAAACCTCAGCAGCTAAACAGTGCAGTGTAAAGTGCACAATTGATTTTTATGTTATTGCAGTGTCCCTTCTATACGTAGTTTTCGCCTAAAATAATTAATTTTTTTAAACGAAAAAACTCGAAGCTTGGATTTGGCTGGCGCCCATGGTGTTGGCGCCCCTGGTGCTGGCGCCCCTGGTGCTGGTGCCCCTGGTGCTGGCGCCCCTGGTGCTGGCGCCCCTGGTGCTGGTGCCCCTGGTGCTAAAGCCCCTGGTGCTAAAGCCCCTGGTGCTAAAGCCCCTGGTGCTAAAGCCCCTGGTGCTAAAGCCCCTGGTGCTAAAGCCCCTGGTGCTAAAGCCCCTGGTGCTAAAGCCCCTGGTGCTAAAGCCCCTGGTGCTAAAGCCCCTGGTGCTAAAGCCCCTGGTGCTAAAGCCCCTGGTGCTAAAGCCCCTGGTGCTAAAGCCCCTGGTGCTAAAGCCCCTGGTGCTAAAGCCCCTGGTGCTAAAGCCCCTGGTGCTAAAGCCCCTGGTGCTAAAGCCCCTGGTGCTAAAGCCCCTGGTGCTAAAGCCCCTGGTGCTAAAGCCCCTGGTGCTAAAGCCCCTGGTGCTAAAACCCCTGGTGCTAAAGCCCCTGGTGCTAAAGCCCCTGGTGCTAAAACCCCTGGTGCTGGAGCCTAATTTTAGCTCGCATGACATTGCTTGATTGCGTACAATATGCAGAAAAATTCGCAAAAAGTCGATTTTAATTAACTTATATAGAAATTGATCGAATATGACGGACTGTATAAAGTGTAAAATGCGCAAAAGGACTTCTCTAATCGAGACTTGTAAATTGCAATAGGTCAAACGGTCGTATGAGTATATATAAACATTGAAGCTTAATTTATTGCTTGGAATGTACATGTATTCATGGAAATGGTAATTTTTGTGATGTTCTGTTGCTTTAAAAAGCACATAATACGGCGCGACGCTCACACCGAGCACGTAGTAAAGCTGTTTCAGTTACAGCGATAGCCAAATCTGTTGTGACGCCTGTAGCCTTCAAAGCTGCTACTAATGCTGACCACATGTGACGACTGGTTGCCTTCTACATTTGCATTTGATGAGGTCGTCACGTGCTCTGTGGAATTACGGCTTGATTGGGTGGCTCCGACGATGTTTTCTCCCTTTGAAGTCGAGATTTGGTTGGTACGACTGTCTGCAGTACTCACGTGACTTTTTCTATCCAGCACGGGTTGGTCGGTCACGTGACTGCCAGGTCGATGGAGTTGAGACAGAAGTTTTGACGACGGATCCTTGTTGCCGTTTGGGGCAGCAGTGATCAGCCACTGACGCGTGCTTTCGGCGCTCCTATCGGCATATTGTTTATAGGGCGAGCGAATCAGCCACTGCAGGTCGTCATCCTCGTCAATATCATTAAAAAGCACTCTTAATTTTGACTTCTCAGGAACAGCTGCAGTCGATTGTCTGCCAGGCCGACGGTTCCAAGTCTGATAGGCGGCTGACTCGGTGCGAATTTTTGAGTTTTGCTGCTCAAGCTTCTGCACGAGCTCCTGCAGCCGCTGCACTTGTTTGTCCGCATTCTCAACTGAATCACGATTAACTCGCATGGCCGTGTAGTTGGAATAAATCTGCAAGTCAAACGTGCTGCAAATGTATGACTTGCATACTGTATGTATACACATATCCTGCGCCATTATTAAAACCTATTAAATCGGCTAAAAGTTTGGCTTACATCATCCGTCTGCATGTATAAATAAATTTTTATGGCAACAATTTTTTATGCCTGTTTATACCATGCTTAGGTACTATGAGTGTTACATGTTACATGTACATGATTCAGTTGCAATTCTTTTTTCATACTAGTCTAACACGAATGAAGGTAAATAAAAATTACGCTTCGATCGTACTCAAAGCCACGCAACCAACTTTCCGTCTATCTCTGGGACTAGCTGACTCCGCATAGTTGACTTTTTTTGAAAAATGGATATCCCGCACAACTGTATACATTTTATTCATTTAATTAAGTACCTACACGTTTGCACAATCGTGGTAAGTGAGTGCAGAAAACTGATTAATTCACATTCCCTCAATAACTTACTGAAATTATATTAAACTACCAATCTTCTGCCTGTCGAAGTTAGTACGGCATACAAAAAATCCCAACACCGTTTTCTAAACATTTCGTAGAAAACAGATAATTTAAATTTTTACAACGGAAGAAATCGCGCCAGATACTTCAATCCCGGAGAATTTGTAGTAAAGCGCCCTTGCATAAAGCAACGAAAGCATAAATATCATCCACATAAAGCTATCTTAGATATAGCCAATAAATTCTTAAACTATTGAGGCTAGAGAGTTGCTTTAAGCAAGGTCTTTAAAAATCCTAATATCTGTTACAAAGTTTCAAATTTACAAGACTCGGACCTATTAAACCTTCTTTTCAGCGTTTTAACAAAATTTAAAAGACCAGTTATGGTATTAAAATAGTTATAAAACCTTACGCTTTTTAACAATACAGAATTTTTGAATAAGAATTGCTTCGGTAAATTGAAGAATATAATTTTTATTTAGTAACAAACTGTTTGTTGTTTATCACGAGCTCGGCTTTATAAGATAAGGGCGTTTTTAACTTACTTGTTGGCTCAGGCTTACTCTTACGCAATTTAAGTTCTCAATCTTGTTTCTAGGCCTAATTATTGATTGTTCCTTTCATTCCTGCTGGTATTGATGATGGATGCACTTTGGTTGTCTTATGTACCTTTGTGCATATCAAACGTACTGTATATCTGTATGTTAATTCACGTGTTTCAACATAAAGCAATGTTATTCAGTAGCCCATTGGCATTGTAGTGGGTCTATAAAATTTGCTAGCAAGAAATTTGCTTGCCGAAATCTGCTAGTCGAGGTTTGCTAGCCGAAGCTTGCTAGCAGGGATTTTGCTAGCGAGGATTTTGCTAGCCGAGATTTTCTAGGCCTAGCAGGAATTTTGCTGGCCGAAAGTTGCTAGCAGGAATTTTGCTAGCGAGGATTTAGCTAGCCGAAATCTGCTAGCAGGAATTTGCTGACCGACCTTCTTGCAACTGGCGTCAAAAGAATGCTTGTTTTCTGGCAATGGCAATGCATTGTTTTAGCTAAAAAAATCCACAGAAGTGAGTAAAATCCCAAATATTTTATAACTAAAAGCATCAGCATCAGTTCAAGTGCTTGGAAAGTCAGTTTGTCATTGTAGGGGACAGAATACTCTCAATTCGCAATCAGATAGCTCATAGTAGGACAGTAGTTGAATTCCTTACTGAACTGTCATGGCTAAACATTAGCAAAGAAGGCTAGGCCTATAAAAAGTTATTCCAAAACACTGTACATTTCCTATGTACATTGAGCTCTATCACTTGATCCTTGGTCTAGGGGAATGAGTGAGTGAGTAGCACAAACAACAGAAAAAGCAGACAAACTTCACATGCCTACAGTTTTTGTTCTAACTGAGGTACAAAGTCGAGACTATATTTAGATAGAAAATGAGTCAATGAAGAATTGTATCAAGTTTGAAGTCAATTGCTGTACATGGAGCAAACTTATGGCAGCTGAAAGTTAGTTAATTTTAAACCCCTTTCACACATCTGTCTAGTGGTCAGGAAGGAGAGAGAGGCAAAAGTTAGGGTGGTTGTTTTGCTGACAAATAGCAGACCAACTGTAAAAGTACACAGTGCCATTTAGAATTAACTTTGAGACTCGAAACTTTATATACAATTGTATCAAAATAGTTAAAAATTGGATTGTGTCCAATTTAAAGAGGATTGGTAAAGGTAAAAGTGCAGCAATGCTATAGAGGATTTAGTAAAATTCTTGTAAAACTGGACAAGCAAATTGTCTCTAGCTAATTATAATTTCCTGAGTTTGGCTAACCAAATTGCTGCTTGCCAGTTTTGGTTGGATTCTTGCTAGCAGATTTCGGCTAGCTAAATCCTCACTAGTAAAATTCTTGCTAGCAAGCTTTGGCTAGCAATTTTTGGCTAGCAGATTTCGGCAAGCAAATTTCTCACTAGCAAACTTTGGCTAGCAGATTTCCTGCTAGCAAATCTCATACTCTCGCATGAGATAAGGGAATATATGACTTGGTATGCTATTTAATAGTATTTAGAAACCCTAGGCCTATACCTATATTTAATTGTTAAGAGTTAGGCCTATGATGTTAATTTCCTAGTTAAACTAAAGAAACTATATCATTGAAATTAGTTAGTAAGGAAATTAACAATTTTTTATCTTAGACTTAGCACTTAGGCCTGATACAATTAGTTTGTCCTAAGCAAATATAGGTCCCATGACATACTCGTACTAAGGCAATATGCATATACAAAATGCAAATAAAATATTTTTTTTGCAAATCATTAATTGTCATTGACATTTTAGGAATGCTACTTTGCTTTAGGAATGAAAAAAATACAAATATAATTGCAAACATTTGCATTCTTTACAATTGATATTGTTGACAAGTATTATGACAAAAATATTATATTTATTTTTATTCATAACATGTTTCATTGTAACTTTCAGCATTGTCAGGTGGTAATATTTTGTAATAATTTAAAGGTAATAAAATGAAAGTACAGGCCAAGAGTTAAAAAAACAAGGTTTAAATAGCTGTAAAATAGTCAAAATATTCTAAGAATAGTATTAGCCCCCTTTCTTATCAGTTGTAAATTCAGGGTAGGCTTTAACTGTTTGATGTACAGGGCTTTCAACACATTTAGTTTGTGGTGGTGTTGAATCCAATCAATAATTTTAAACTTTTTATCATGTTTGATGTTGGCACACGCATTGCACATTAGCAGATGGTCATGAATCACGCTAGCCTTCTAGTGGTATTCTTTGATCCTAGTGTACAGGTGTCAATCAGTCTTATTGATGTACAACTGGCTCTGCTCAGCAAGGCAAACAAATTGATAGACAACACCAGCACACAAGGTGGAGGGTACTTTGCTTTTTAGGCTTGTCACAAAGTTGGCCACCTTTTGAGTAGTGAAGATAATATCAATGCACATATTGAGACAGTCATGGCAGATATCAGGCAGCCTTTTTTTAAATTTAGTACTTGGCATTTCAATGTACGGAATATTGATGGTTGATTTCCTTTTGGTAGAGTTAGAGCTAGTAACATTCTGTTTGTTAACTTTCTTATTGATGAAGGCATTACTCTCTAAGTTGATCAGGTCATTTGGATACTGGTTTTTTGTTAGGATCTCTTTTATCTTAGTTAATTCCTGGTGTAGGTTAGACCAGTTGCTGCAAATGTTGTAGGCACAATGCAACATGCCTCGGATCAAACTCAGCTTCCAGCTTTTCGGGCATAGCACCTGGAAATTTAGTAGCACTCCAGTAAATGTAGGTTTTCTGTAGACTGTTGTCTCCCAACAATTTGCATTACGGGTCACCATAGTATCAAAGAAACTCAAATAGTCATTTCCCATTTCCGCAGTGAACTTGAGATTCTAAATATATATGTATATTGTATCTGGGATACTCAATTATCTATACTATTGTATCATGTAACTAGCAATAATTTCCCAATTAGTTATTGCTTATATATACTCACAATGAAAAAGCCATATTGAAGTCTGACAATACTTTGCTTTTTAAATTAAATAAATGACATTATTTAGTTACAAAACTACTTTAAGTAAGTCTGCCTTATTGTTGACAAATTTACTCAGCTTATTTTAACTATTCATGAATTTGACTTCCATCAATTGTTTATATTTTAGGCCTATTGACAAAAAATATTGACATATTCAGTTTAACCTTTTACTATCTGCACTTTTTTCATTTCACATTCCATGCTGGGAGTCGGGCTCACCAATGAGGTAAAAGGCCTTTTTAGTTTAATTGATAGAATGGTAGCGAAGAGATTGGGAGGTGCAAAAAAGTGGCATGGCGTGATAGGCTACCTCTCTAGCTTAGCGAGTTGGCTAGCTTGGCATACCCATCCCACCTCAGCTAGACAAAGGTTGGGGATTTCCAGTGGGCTACACTGGTGCTTGCTGGCCGCGTAAATACTGGCAGCTACAGCTAGCTAAATAAGCACAGCTTTCATTGAAATTATGACAAGCAATATAATCCTTTATTGAAAAAGCTTGCTAAAATTATGATAATCACAATAGTTGAGGGTCTTTTGTATCTTAAAATTGAACAAAAAAGATAAGTTCTTCCCTAATGAGATACTTCAAAAACCTATGAATGTGCATTAAGAACTTTCAGAAAGCTTGTAGTCATAGACGTGTGCCAAAAATCTACAAATATTAGCTATGGCATTAGGTGTAGATGATGTTGACAAAAATGGCTAGGCCTACTTGTCAAATAGGAAGATGTACTATAAATGGTCATTATAAAATGCAAAGCCAGTAAAATAACATGTTTCTTTATTCTTAACTAATAGTTAAATTATTTTCTTTTTTCATAGGTTATTTTGTCCCTAGCAAAGAAACAACTTTTCATTTGTGGAACTAAATCTAATACAGGGGGGAAACTAGATAGTTTCTAACTACCCAGTTTTAAACAAATTAGAATCCCAATATTATAGCATTTGTTGAGGATATTATGTAGTGCAAAAGGCCTAAATTTGTTAATAATAATGGATTCAAAGAATTGTTATTATTTAAGGTTATCTTGCATATTTTTCATTTTTTTTCAGATGACAGAAAGCAACGGTCCTGCATCAGCTAGCGGTAGCACATTGTTTCAGCTAAATGTAGCAAGTACGTCTTGATTTGTTATTTATTAATTACTTTTTCTTAGAAAAATAACGAAAAATAAAATAATGCAATTCCGCGTCATGCTACTTGTAGTAAACAGTGCCAAATTTGTACCGAATGTTGCCCGAGGCGCGCCGCCAGACCTACTATGCGAAGTGGCATTCGACGGTAATACTAAACGAACCGAGACTAGAAAGAAGACCTGGAAGCCCGCTTGGAACGAAGATTTCACTCTGTTAGTTACGGCCAGGTCCAAGCTGGATTTCAAACTGATGAAGCCGAGTAGATCCTCGGCCACTCTGTTTTGCCAAGGCAGCGTTGATCTGCTGCAGAAGCTGACGGAGTCCAACGGCCTGCGTGAGTAATCGTTTCTTATTTTAATGATAAATATCATTTATTTATGATGGGTTGTAGCCTAGTGGTTATAACTGAAAGGTCGGGGGTTCGATTCTCGACCCACTCGGAACAATTTGTGTCCTTGAGCAAGACACTTAACTTTGCATTGCTTCAGTTCACTCAGCTGTAAAGTGGGTGCCAGCATTACCCCATGAGAATCGCCCTGCTACCCCATGAGAATCGCCCTGCTACCCCATGAGAATCGCCCTGCTACCCCATGGGAATCGCCCTGCTACCCCATGGGAATCGCCCTGCTACCCCATGGGAATCGCCCTGCTACCCCATGGGAATCGCCCTGCTACCCCATGAAAACCGCCCTGCTACTCCATGGGAATCGCCCTGCTACCCCATGGGAATCGCCCTGCTACCCCATGAAAACCGCCCTGCTACTCCATGGGAATCGCCCTGCTACCCCATGGGAATCGCCCTGCTACCCCATGGGAATCGCCCTGCTACCCCATGAGAATCGCCCTGCTACCCCGTGAGAATCGCCCTGCTACCCCATGGGAATCGCCCTGCTACCCCATGAAAACCGCCCTGCTACTCCATGGGAATCGCCCTGCTACCCCATGAAAACCGCCCTGCTACCCCATGGGAATCGCCCTGCTACCCCATGAGAATCGCCCTGCTACTCCATGGGAATCGCCCTGCTACCCCATGGGAATCGCCCTGCTACCCCATGGGAATCGCCCTGCTACCCCATGAAAACCGCCCTGCTACCCCATGGGAATCGCCCTGCTACCCCATGAGAATCGCCCTGCTACTCCATGGGAATCGCCCTGCTACCCCATGGGAATCGCCCTGCTACCCCATGGGAATCGCCCTGCTACCCCATGGGAATCGCCCTGCTACCCCATGGGAATCGCCATGCTACCCCATGAGAATCGCCCTGCTACCCCGTGAGAATCGCCCTGCTACCCCGTGAGAATCGCCCTGCTACCCCATGGGAATCGCCCTGCTACCCCATGGGAATCGCCCTGCTACCCCATGGGAATCGCCCGGCTACCCCATGGGAATCGCCCTGCTACCCCATTTCAATGCCTTTCAGTCCGCAACAAGAAGCTGACCATTCCTCTGGCGGCTGAAGGCCGTCCCGATGGTCAAAGACTCGGCGAACTGTTGGTGACGCTGACCTGCGATCAAGTCAACATGTCAGCCATTCAACAGCAGTCGCAACAGTCAACAGGGGCGGCAACCGGAGACAGTAACAACAGCGGAGAGGACCTGCCTCCTGGCTGGGAGATGCGAAGGGACGCTCGCGGCAGGTGAGGTTTTTTTAAAGCAACTGGATCGTTGGCAGGGAGTAGCTAGTGTAAACCTGTACTGTACACCTGTTATGGATGTCACTGCTAGCTGTTGTAAACCTGTTATGGATGTCACTGCTAGCTGTTGTAAACCTGTTATGGTTTTCACTGGTACTACCCTATACCCTTTCTGGTAGCTGTTGTAAACCTGTTATGGATGTCACTGCTAGCTGTTGTACACCTGTTATGGATGTTACTGCTAGCTGTTGTACACCTGTTATGGTTGTCACTGGTGGTAGCTGTTGTACACATGTTAGGTTGTCAACAGTGTCTAGAGTAAACATACCAGTACAAGGTCGTCAAGTGTCTAAGAGTACACCCGGAATAAATCAGTGCCATAGCTGTTTTACAGTTATAAGCATCCAATAAAAGCATAATCAGAAAGAGACTAATAATGCTACTAAAAGTAGTTTCCGACAACATCCCTTCCTGCAACGCCTACAGACCCTACTACGTGGACCACAATAACCGGACAACGACCTGGGAGCGACCGAGTCCGCTGCCCCCCGGCTGGGAGCGCCGAACGGACCCGAACGGCCGGACTTATTACGTGGATCACAACACCCGGACAACCACTTGGCAGCGGCCCAGCACCAATTTGTTGCAGGCCCAACAGAATTTTCAAGATTGGCGTAATGCTCAAAATTTTCAAGATTTCGCCAATCGTTTTATTAACATGCCTGGTGCCGGCGGCGCCGGAAATGCCGATGCCGGAAGCGGAAGTGAGACCGGAAATGGAACCGCCCCTACCGCCGGAACCGGAGGAAGTTCAACAACCGGAAGCGGCTCTGAGGATGGCGGTCTCGGGCCTCTACCGGAAGGCTGGGAGAAGCGAATCGATCCTCAGGGCAGGGCGTACTTTGTCAATCACAGGAATAGGACTACTCAGTGGGAGGATCCCAGGTGAGATACTCAAGTCCCATTTGATCGCTACTTAAAAAATCCCAGTTGAGCTACTCTAATCCCACTGGAGCTACTCAAATCCCATCTAAGCTACTCAAATCCCATCTAAGCTACTCAAATCCCATCTAAGATACTCAAATCCCATCTAAGCTACTCAAATCCCATGTAAGCTACTCAAATCCCATGTAAGCTACTCAAATCCCATCTAAGCTACTCAAATCCCATCTACGAGCTAAGCTACTCAAATCCCATCTAAGCTACTCAAACCCCATCTAAGCTAATCAAATCCCACGGCCTTCTAAACTACTTAAATCCCATGTAAGCTACTCAAATCCCATGTAAGCTACTCAAATCCCATCTAAGCTACTCAAATCCCATCTAAGCTACTCAAATCCCATCTAAGCTACTCAAATCCCATCTAAGCTACTCAAATCCCACGGCCATCTAAACTACTTAAATCCCATGTAAGCTACTCAAATCCCATCTAAGCTACTCAAATCCCATTTAAGCTACTCAAATCCCATCTAAGCTACTCAAATCCCATCTAAGCTACTCAAATCCCATCTAAGCTACTCAACTAGTAGTTGAGCTACTCAAATCCAATTTGAACTATTCAAATCCCATTTGAGCTACTTAAACCTCCCATTAATCCCATGGATCTGCTCCACCCCTATGTTAAACCCATAAAACCCTTTATTCCCCGATCCAGACGCCTTGGCAACCTGAAGCCGGACGAGGAGCGCCCCCTGCCGGAGGGCTGGGAGATCCGGTACACTCGCGAAGGTCTAAAGTACTTTGTGGATCACAACACCAGGAGTACAACGTTCACCGATCCGCGCACGGGCATCAACGTTCACCCGTCGGCTACAATGCAATATGAGCGGCATTTTCAATGGAAACTCGGCCAGTTCCGCTATCACTGCCAGTCCAACGCTTTGCAGGGTCACGTGAAAATTCAAGTATCCCGCCAGAATCTCATGGAAGATTCGTTTCATCAGATTATGCGAATCGATCCCGTGGATCTGCGCAAACGATTGTACATCCAGTTCAAAGGCGAGGAAGGTCTGGACTATGGCGGCCTAGCTAGGGAATGGTTCTTTCACCTGTCTCACGAGCTGATGAACCCAATGTACTGCCTGTTCGAGTACGCTAGCAATAATAATTATAGCCTGCAAATTAATCCGGGCAGTAGCATTAATCCCGATCATCTGCAATACTTTCGCTTTATTGGCCGATTTATTGCAATGGCTCTGTACCACGGCAAGTTCATTGACAATGGCTTCACTCTGCCATTCTACAAAATGATGCTCAATAAGCCGCTTAATTTGAAGGATATCGAAACTGTGGATAATTCCTATTATAACTCGCTGCTGTCTATTCGGTGAGAATATTTTTTTCATTTTTATTAACTTTGCTAAAAAATCTGTCCTTTATTGTCCTCCCAATGGCCTCTACAATATCTTTAATCGTCATGGAATCGCCTATTGAACGCTGAAAAAATTGCACTTTAATCGCCACTAGAATTTCCTATAATCGCCTCTAGAATCGCCTTTCAATCGCCCGTAGATCGCCCCTCAATAGAATCGCCCTTCAATAGAATCGCCCTTCAATAGAATCGCCCGTAGATCGCGCTTCAATAGAATCGCCCTTCAATAAAATCGCCCTTCAATAGAATCGCCTTTCAATAGAATTGCCCGTAGATCGCGCTTCAATAGAATCGCCCGTAGATCGCGCTTCAATAGAATCGCCCTTCAATAGAATCGCCCTTCAATAGAATCGCCCGTAGATCGCGCTTCAATAGAATCGCCCTTCAATAGAATCGCCTTTCAATAGAATTGCCCGTAGATCGCCCTTCAATAGAATCGCCCGTAGATCGCGCTTCAATAGAATCGCCCTTCAATAGAATCGCCCTTCAATAGAATTGCCCGTAGAATCGCCCTTCAATAGAATCGCCCTTCAATAAAATCGCCCTTCAATAGAATCGCCCTTCAATAGAATCGCCCTTCAATAAAGTCGCCCTTCAATCGCCCATAGATCGCCCTTCAATAGAATCGCCCGTAGATCGCGCTTCAATAGAATCGCCCTTCAATAAAATCGCCCTTCAATCGCCCGTAGATCGCCTTTCAATAGAATCGCCCGTAGAATCGCCCTTCAATAGAATCGCCCGTAGAATCGCCCTTCAATAGAATCGCCCGTAGAATCGCCCTTCAATAGAATCGCCCGTAGAATCGCCCTCACAATGCTGCCCAAAACCAATTTCCAAACCCAAATCATGTCAGCGACTCGGATCTGGAGGAGTGCGACCTTGGCATGTACTTCTCCGTCGACTACGAAGTCCTTGGCGAGATTCGCGAACACGAACTGAAACCCGGCGGTCGGGACATTCCGGTGAACAACGACAACAAGGAGGATTACATCCAGCTCATTGTCGAATGGCGATTCCGTCGGGGTGTACAAGAACAGATGAACGCCTTCTTGAACGGCTTCAAAGAGGTCATCCCGTTGGAGTGGCTGCGCTACTTTGACGAACGAGAACTGGAATTGATGCTCTGCGGCATGCAAGAGATTGACGTTGACGATTGGGAGCGCAGCACTATCTACAGGCACTATAACCGCTCCTCCAAGCAGGTGCAATGGCTCTGGCGCTTTGTCCGCGAATTGGATAACGAGAAACGGACTCGACTGTTGCAGTTCGTTACTGGCACCTGTCGTTTACCGGTTGGCGGCTTTGCGGAGCTGATTGGTAAGTTCGAGTTTTATCTGTTATTCTGTGCCATCGCAACTGATCCCAATAATAATATAATAACACTATTTGGTATCCTGATTCCATTATGATTGACAGGATCGTGAAAGCATACACCACAGTCTTGATCCCATATCCCACAGTCTCAGTCCCATTTACTACAGTCCTGATCCCATATCCCCACAATCTTAATCCCATATCCCACAATCCCAATCCCATATCCCCACAATCCCAAAATCCCAATCCCATATCCGACAATCCCAATCCCAAAATCCCATATCCCACAATCCTAATCCCATATCCCACAATCCCAATCCCATATCCCAAAATCCCAATCCCATATCCCAAAGCCTAATTCCATATCCCACAATCTCAATCCCATATCCCACAATCCCAATCCCACATCCCACAATCCCAATCCCAAAATCCCAATCCCATATCCCAAAGCCTAATTCCATATCCCACAATCCCAATCCCATATCCCACAATCCCAATCCCATATCCCACAATCCCAATCCCAAAATCCCAATCCCATATCCCAAAGCCTAATTCCATATCCCACAATCCCAATCCCATATCCCACAATCCCAATCCCAAAAGCCCAATCCCATATCCCACAAGCCTAATTCCATATCCTACAAGTTTAATTCCATATCCCACAATCCCAATCCCATATCCCACAAGCCTAATTCCATATCCCACAATCCCAATCGCATATCCCACAAGCCTAATTCCATATCCCACAATCCAAATCCCATATCCCACAATCCCATATCCCACAATCTCAATTCCATATCCCACAATCCCAATCCCATATCCCACAATCCCATATCCCACAATCCCAATCCCATATCCCAAAGCCTAATTCCATATCCCACAATCCCAATCCGATATCCCACAATCCCAATCCCAAAAGCCCAATCCCATATCCCACAAGCCTAATTCCATATCCTACAAGTTTAATTCCATATCCCACAATCCCAATCCCATATCCCACAAGCCTAATTCCATATCCCACAATCCCAATCGCATATCCCACAAGCCTAATTCCATATCCCACAATCCAAATCCCATATCCCACAATCCCATATCCCACAATCCCATATCCCACAATCCCATATCCCACAATCTCAATTCCATATCCCACAATCCCAATCCCATATCCCACAATCCCATATCCCACAAT
Source organism: Macrostomum lignano (assembly GCA_002269645.1). Taxonomy (NCBI): domain Eukaryota; kingdom Metazoa; phylum Platyhelminthes; family Macrostomidae; genus Macrostomum; species Macrostomum lignano. The sequence continues at coordinate 78,957 of NIVC01001824.1, read as the reverse complement.
CCCAATCCCATATCCCAAAGCCTAATTCCATATCCCACAATCCCAATCCGATATCCCACAATCCCAATCCCAAAAGCCCAATCCCATATCCTACAAGCCTAATTCCATATCCTACAAGCCTAATTCCATATCCCACAATCCCAATCCCATATCCCAAAATCCCAATCCCAAAATCCCAATCCCATATCCCACAAGCCTAATTCCATATCCCACAATCCCAATCCCATATCCCACAAGCCTAATTCCATATCCCACAATCCCAATCCCATATCCCACAAGCCTAATTCCATATCCCACAATCCCAATCCCATATCCCACAATCCCACATCCCACAATCCCAATCCCATATCCCACAATCCCAATCCCAAAATCCCAATCCCATATCCCAAAGCCTAATTCCATATCCCACAATCCCAATCCCATATCCGACAATCCCAATCCCAAAATCCCATATCCCACAATCCCAATCCCATATCCCACAATCCCAATCGCATATCCCACAATCCCAATCCCAATCCCATATCCCAAAGCCTAATTCCATATCCCACAATCCCATATCCCACAATCCCACATCCCACATCCCACAATCCCAATCCCATATCCCAGAATCCCAATCCCAAAATCCCAATCCCATATCCCAAAGCCTAATTCCATATCCCACAATGCCAATCCCATATCCGACAATCCCAATCCCATATCCCACAATCCCAATCCCATATCCCACAAACCCAATCCCATATCCCACAAGCCTAATTCCATATCCTACAAGCCTAATTCCATATCCCACAATCCCAATTCTATATCCCACAATCCCAATCCCATATCCAACAGTCCTGATCCCATGATCCTAAACGGTCATTACTTGATCCATTTTCTCTCCGACGCTTGCAGGCAGCAATGGGCCGCAGAAATTCTGCGTAGAAAAGTGCGGCAAAGAGACTTCACTGCCGCGCAGTCACACCTGCTTCAATCGGTTGGACCTGCCGCCCTACAAATCTTACGAGCAACTCAAAGAGAAACTGCTCTACGCTATCGAGGAGACAGAAGGATTCACCCAAGAGTGATTTTGTTCTCAACTCATAAACAGTCTATCCGTTACTCGTATTCTTGAAATAAACCTTGATAAATTTTGTTTTTCTTAACTTCCCCAATTCTATTCTTTGCTCGTAATTATCAGCCACTGATGTCTGACACTTTATTAAATTCGCTAAATTCGCGCACCTGTAGTTAGTGAGTTTTTGTTACTTAGCACTGAACATTTCGCAAGACACTCCAGGCCTACCTTCAGGTTATAATCAGACGCTTCAGGCCTACCTTCAGGTTATAAATAATCAGACACTTCAGGCCTACCCTCAGGCTATTACCAAACACTTCAGGCCTACCCTCAGGTTATAATCAGACGCTTCAGGTGTACCTTCAGGTTATATTCAGACACTCCAGGCCTACCTTCAGGTTATAATCAGACGCTTCAGGCCTACCTTCAGGTTATAATCAGACGCTTCAGGCCTACCTTCAGGTTATAATCAGACGCTTCAGGCCTACCTTCAGGTTATAATCAGACACTCCAGGCCTACCTTCAGGTTATAATCAGACGCTTCAGGCCTACCTTCAGGTTATAAATAATCAGACACTTCAGGCCTACCCTCAGGCTATTACCAGACCCTTCAGGCCTACCTTCAGGTTATAATCAGACGCTTCAGGCCTACCTTCAGGTTATAAATAATCAGACACTTCAGGCCTACCCTCAGGCTATTACCAAACACTTCAGGCCTACCCTCAGGTTATAATCAGACGCTTCAGGTGTACCTTCAGGTTATAATCAGACACTCCAGGCCTACCTTCAGGTTATAATCAGACGCTTCAGGCCTACCTTCAGGTTATAATCAGACGCTTCAGGCCCACCTTCAGGTTATAATCAGACGCTTCAGGCCTACCTTCAGGTTATAATCAGACGCTTCAGGCCTACCTTCAGGTTATAATCAGACACTCCAGGCCTACCTTCAGGTTATAATCAGACGCTTCAGGCCTACCTTCAGGTTATAATCAGACGCTTCAGGCCCACCTTCAGGTTATAATCAGACGCTTCAGGCTTACCTTCAGGTTATAATCAGACGCTTCAGGCCTACCTTCAGGTTATAATCAGACGCTTCAGGCCTACCTTCAGGTTATAATCAGACGCTTCAGGCCTACCTTCAGGTTATAATCAGACGCTTCAGGCCTACCTTCAGGTTATAATCAGACGCTTCAGGCCTACCTTCAGGTTATAATCAGACACTCCAGGCCTACCTTCAGGTTATAATCAGACGCTTCAGGCCTACCTTCAGGTTATAAATAATCAGACACTTCAGGCCTACCCTCAGGCTATTACCAAACACTTCAGGCCTACCTTCAGGTTATAATCAGACGCTTCAGGTGTACCTTCAGGTTATAATCAGACACTCCAGGCCTACCTTCAGGTTATAATCAGACGCTTCAGGCCTACCTTCAGGTTATAATCAGACGCTTCAGGCCCACCTTCAGGTTATAATCAGACGCTTCAGGCCTACCTTCAGGTTATAATCAGACGCTTCAGGCCTACCTTCAGGTTATAATCAGACACTCCAGGCCTACCTTCAGGTTATAATCAGACGCTTCAGGCCTACCTTCAGGTTATAATCAGACGCTTCAGGCCTACCCTCAGGCTATTACCAGACCCTTCAGGCCTACCCTCAGGTTATAACCAGATTCTTCAGGTGTACCTTCAGGTTATAATCAGACACAACTGGCTGTAGTATGCAGACACAATGGCACAGTGGAATCCACCAACGTATTTCGTTAATCTTTGAGCGCTATTGTGTTATTTTCCTACTTAAAATTTTGTACACACAAATGGAACGCAAAACTTTCTGTATTGGTTTGTTGAAACTCGCGCCGACTGTGAAAAACCTTATGTTCTAAATAATTAAGTTCTCAAATTTGCATGCATATGTGTGAATTAATTAATATTTTTGAAGACTGAATTTATATTGGATTCCACATTTCGATTCTGTATGAATCATATCATATTTTCATATGCGTTCTAATTCTAATTATTATAATTCGTAATCGGATAATGATTAGTTTGCACTACTCAACCACAACGGCAACTGTTGTTTGGGATGCGCTGTAGTTATGTTTATTAGTATAATCTATGCGTTATAATAACCCGGCTTATTGTTGCATATAATCAATTTTTGTCAATTCATTTTATCAGACTTTTTGTTCCTATTCTATGCCTGTCTTTCCATCTTTTTGAGAATCCCTACCATATTAACATGCTTATAGAATATAATATATATATATACTATAAAAAGTTGGTCTATTAGGTTCTATCTATTCAACACTATATATAGATTTGAAAAAATAT
>NIVC01001824.1:48072-70572 GCA_002269645.1 Macrostomum lignano | reverse complement strand
GGTGGCTGAGTGAATGAATGGGTGGCTGTGTGAATGAATGGGTGGCTGAGTGAATGAATGGGTGGCTGTGTGAATGAATGGGTGGCTGTGTGAATGAATGGGTGATTGAGTGAATGAATGGGTGGCTGTGTGAATGAATGGGTGATTGAGTGAATGAATGGGTGGCTGTGTGAATGAATGGGTGATTGAGTGAATGAATGGGTGGCTGTGTGAATGAATGGGTGGCTGAGTGAATGAATGGGTGGCTGAGTGAATGAATGGGTGGCTGAGTGACTCAGGATGGCTAAGTGAATCACTCAGCAACCCATTCACTCAGCCACCCATTTACTCAGCAACTCATTCACTCAGCCACCCATTCATTCAATCAGCCACTCACTCATTCAATCAGCAATCTAAACTTAGTTCAGGGTGGCTGAGTAAATGAATGGGTGGCTGAGTAAATGAATAGGTGGCTGAGTGAATGAATAGGTGGCTGAGTGAATGAATGGGTGGCTGAGTGAATGAATGGGTGGCTGAGTGAATGAATGGGTGGCTGAGTGAATGAATGAGTGTCTGTGTGAATGGGTGGTTTAGTAAATCGGTGGCTGAGTAAATCGGTGGCTGAGTAAATCGGTGGCTGAGTAAATCGGTGGCTGAGTAAATCGGTGGCTGAGTAAATCGGTGGCTGAGTGAATGGGTGGCTGAGTGAGTTGGCGTTAATCAGTGCTCACTGTGGCTCAAGTCTAACAGCATTACTGTGTACTGCATGCTGAGAAACTTCATCTTGGTTCGCTGATCAATGCCAAACAACTAAACCTTGTGCAGTAAGAATGATCGCACAATAAACTGCACTACACTTTTATGCCTGATGCCTCACCCACCAGCTGTGAATCGCATTTCAGGTATAATCATTAATTTGACAATCAGTCCGCAGTGCGAGAGGCAGTGTATAGAGGCGAGAGGCGAGCTATAATTGGATGAATATAAGATACGCTGACTTCATAGTAGAACCGAAAAATGCCTGTAACGATATGAGAATAATTTATTTTAACTAGTCTCAAACTAACCACCTCCCTCTCACTACTTTGTCACCCCTCCCTCTCACCCGCTTTGTCACCCTATCTCTTAACCGCTTTGTCACCCTCCCTCCCACCCGCTTTTCCACCCTCCCTCTCACCCGCTTTGCCACCCTCCCTCTCTCACCCGCTTTGTCACCCTCCCTCTCTCACCCGCTTTGTCACCCTCCCTCTCTCACCCGCTTTGTCACCCTCTCTCCCACCCGCTTTTCCACCCTCCCTCTCACCCGCTTTGTCACCCTCCCTCTCTCACCCGCTTTGTCACCCTCCCTCTCACCCGCTTTGTCACCCTCCCTCTCTCACCCGCTTTGTCACCCTCCCTCTCTCACCCGCTTTGTCACCCTCCCTCTCTCACCCGCTTTGTCACCCTCTCTCCCACCCGCTTTTCCACCCTCCCTCTCACCCGCTTTGTCACCCTCCCTCTCTCACCCGCTTTGTCACCCTCCCTCATAACCGCTTTGTCACCCTCCCTCTTAACCGCTTTGTCACCCTCCTCACTCTCACCCTTAAACATGCCGCCTAGTATAACTGTCCGTCTTCTACTAATGCAATTAAATCATATCTCTCTTATCCTTTTGCCACTCTTACACAACTTATAGAGAACGTATTAATCCTCATTAAAAATATGTCTCAGCGCGCCCAGACTCTTGGTAATGATCGATTGAGCTTGTCCGAAAAATCGTCATAGAGTCCGGGTGTCACGTAGTATCTTTATAGTTTCTTAACTCGAGAGCAGGTGTCAAAGTTTTATAGCATTTCTTTCCTGCTCAAACCACTTCAGTAATTATTTCTTCACTTCGCCTAGCTCCTGGAGAAGGTTCTAACCAGTTATCTACTCTGAAGACACAAGGAATACTTAAGTATATATATACGTTACTTTAGTCGTCCTTGTGAAGACACAGTGTCGAAAGACACAGGTAAAGTAGGTAACCTATTGCTTTGGAAATGAGATGGTGTCTATGGCCTGGGAATTGAGTAGTCTATGGCCTGTGAATTGAGTTAGTCTATGGCCTGTGAATTGAGTAGTCTCAGACTTGGATTTTTTCTATTTACTTACATTTGCAATCTTTAACTTTTTTCAACACGGTCTAAATGTAATAATTAAAAAGCTGCGGTAGACCACCAGTTATAATGGCAATTGCATTTAGGAATTTCCTTCGTGGGGCAATTCACTCACGGTAAGGAGGACCAACGCTACCGTACTTTGGTTAAAGATTCTTTCCTAGACTTACTTAAACATGTTCTTAAAGCAAGGCTTAGAGAGAAACAAACAATATTGAAACAGTTCAAGACTGCTGAGAGAACTGATCCGACCTGTACCAGCTGATGTAAACATACGAGACGAGGCCACTCATTATTGCCTTGAGATTAAATACTCGTACGTATGTATAGTCCGGTACATACATATTAACACAGCCGCTAAGATTGACTTAAAATTGTACTTTATTTTGTCCATTTATTTCATTTCTAGCAGAAAAAAATACCAGAATTGATCAAGACTGACAATGGACAACATACCTGATATTATATATTTATTCATACAAGTAGAATGGCAGAAAAGTACATTTATGTGTAGTTAAAAAATAGTATGTACGAAATTAGTCAAGAGGTTTGCAAAGCTTAGTGCAGGACGCTACAAATGCAGTTAATAAGCTTTGGTGTCGAAGTTTCACAACAACTTGGAGAGGCAGTAAAAATAAATCAGGTCACGTGACCTGTGCAATGAAAAACAGCAATGCTCGCCTGTCTGTCTGTCTGTCTGTCTGTCTGTCTGTCTGTCTGTCTGTCTGTCTGTCTGTCTGTCTGTCTTAGTGTCTGTGTGTCTGTCTGTCTGTCTGTCTGTCTGTCTGTCTTAGTGTCTGTCTGTCTGTCTGTCTGTCTGTCTGTCTGTCTGTCTGTCTGTCTTAGTGTCTGTCTGTCTGTCTGTCTGTCTGTCTGTCTTAGTGTCTGTCTGTCTGTCTGTCTGTCTGTCTGTCTGTCTGTCTGTCTGTCTGTCTGTCTGTCTGTCTGTCTGTCTGTCTGTCTGTCTGTCTGTCTGTCTGTCTTAGTGTCTGTCTGTCTGTCTGTCTGTCTGTCTGTCTGCCTGTCTCTGTCTGTCTGTCTGTCTGCCTGTCTCTGTCTGTCTGTCTGTCTGTGAATACAGGATCAACTTCAGATACCAGTGTTAATGCCTGTGCTTTTCGTGGGAATAGCGAGGGAGTGAAATGTACTGATCAGCTGATGCAATCCTACAGTCACACACCTGGAGCCTCACACATTGGTGCCGCTGCCCTGGAGTCCAAGGATGACTCGTGTCATCCTCTGCTGCCGGTGCTGCTGGCCCTGCTGGTAGCTGACACCCGACGGGGAGGGCCTCGGCGGCAGCGGCGGCGGCAGGTCGACCGCCAGCATCTGCCGCACCGTCTGGTACGGACTGTTGGAGGCTGGTTGAGCCGCCGCCGACGCCGCCGCCACCGCAGATTCGGTGTCGCTCAGATCGCCGCTGCTAAAATCGCTGCTATTAGCGTCGTCGTTGATGCTGTTGTTGACATTATCGCCTGGACCGCCGCCGCTGCCACCGATAATCGGCGACGACATCGGATAGTCGACAGCGACGGAGCCCAGCAGCGGTTTGGTGACAGGCGACAGGCTGGACTCGTAGATCCTCTGGCCGACGCTGCAGCTGCTGACGTACCGCATCGACGGGTTGGCAACGTCGTAAGTTGGAGCGAACTGAGCACTGTTGCACAGCTGCTGCTGCTGTTGCTGCTGCTGCTGCTGTGGCTGGGAGCTGCGCTCCTTTCGCTTGCATTTGAACAAGCAGAGTAAAACAAAGATGAGCACAATGAGCACTGCAGCTACCAGGACAACTATGATGTACAGTACAGCGTTGGAACTGGCGGCCGAGTTCACCGGAGGTGGCTGATCAGAAACTGTCGGATTCGCGGTGCTCTGCACCGCCTGCTGCGGCACCGTCAGGCAGAACCGGTGGTGGAACTCGGCCAGGTACAGCACCTCGGCGTGGACGGTGCCGCCGCGCGCAGCCAGTCGGCGCCGGCTGGACCAACCGACAGCAGAGGCGGATTCATCCGGAGCTACACGGCAGCGCAGCTGACGGTAGCTGGCCAGCAGCCAGCGCATGGGGGCGACCTGATCGGGCTTCAGAAGGCCACAATGGCAGACCAGCTGACCAGCTGACAGGTGCAGCGAGGCTCCAGGAAAACGGCTGGTGGCATTGGCTAACAGACTTGACGGCAGCTCGGTCAGTAGCCAGTTGCGGCTGAGGTTCACCGAGTGCACTTGAGGATAGGCGCTCAGAGGCGCGAATTCAGTCTCGCTGCTCAGCAGGTTGTCGCTGAGATCGAGCCGCTGCACCAGCTGGGCCTGGTTCGGCGGCAGAGCGCGCAGTTCGCTGATGCTGTTGCCGCCCAGCAGCAGAGCATAGCGCACCGGGTGCACGCTCTCCGGCAGCCGGTCCGGCATCGCACGGAGCTGTCGACCTCGGCAGTCGACAGTCAGCACCGAAGGCGAGACTTGTTCGGTGCAGTTGCACTTCGATGGGCAGCCGTCCAGGTGAGAGCAAACGAGTTCCTCGGCCTCGAGGCTGGCGATGGTTTTCGGACCGACAAATCCGGTGGACGTTTCGCAGGGCAGGCCGACCCACTCGGCGATGGACAGGGCGTTCCGTTTGGAGAACTCCAACGGGTCGGCGTAGACCCGGCGCAGGTAGTTCCACGCGTGGAACAGCCGGCAATCGCAGGACACGGTGGAGCCGACGTGGTCCAGGTACAGAAACGACTGGAACGCGTCGCGATACCGTTTGAGCTCGTTGACCACGGCGTCGTCGGGGCTGGTGGAATCGGCGGCGTCGAGAAGGTCGGGCACCGGCAGGCCCCAGAGTCGGCGCCGGCCGAACGCGCTGGAGCCGAACTGATTCTGCACCATCTGCACCGACAACCTGGCGTAATAGTACGGATCCCGGGTCTTCCTGCGGTTCCGCTCCTCTTCAATTGAGCGAACTTCGCGCACCGACCAGGTCCAGTTGAGCCGGTTGGTGAGTTCGGACAGCTGGTTGTAGTTCAGATCCATATCCTGCAGACTCGGCAGGCGGACTAGCGAGATGTCCACCCGTTTGATGCGGCACTTCTGAGCGATGATGGCGCTCAAGCGGGTGTACGGTGTCAGCTTGCTGATGTACATCGCTTCCAGCAGGCCGTTCTCCGACAGGTCGATCTTCTCCAGCGCGGGGAAGCGAGTGAATTGCGCAATATCCACGCTGTGCAGTCGGTTGCCACGCAGACTGAGCCAACGAAGTCGCGACAGGCAGCCGGGCGGCATCCCGGCCGGGTAGCGAAACTCCTCGATGCGATTCTCGGACAGATCCAGACCGGACAGCCGTTTGAACTGGCAGAAGCCTCTGACGTCGATGTCAGTTAGTCCGGCGCGTCGCATTGTGAAGTTGGTCACGCCGTCCGGGTCGTTCACCACCTCGGGCACGATGCACTTCTCCGGGTAGCGGCTCATGGGGTCGCACCGGTGCAGCACCAGCGACCGAGTCCGCTGTCCGGTCTCGTCACTGGCCTGATTGACGATCACCACCGAGCACGTCTCCCAGATGCAGTTCTCGACTGAATCGTAGCGACCTGCCGCTACTGCGGTTGCCGTTGAAATCAGGAGAGCGCCGATGAGCCACGAACTCGGGATGGCGGGCGCCATCTGCACTGGAAGCTGATGTTGTTGATGCTAATGATTTCTCTTTGATAGCCTAATTGCTTGAATTGCTTTGGGGGCTGTGTTTCTTTGCTACGTGGAGATCTTAGCGAGTCTTTATTAATTACCTGCAGTTTCTCAGATAGCTTGGCTGTAACTATAAGGCTCTTAATATGGCCTACCGTGGTGGCCAACCCAGGCGGCGCTACCAACCCCTGGCCTCTCTTCTCTCTCCTCTTCTCTCTCTCTCTCCTAAGCCTATCTATGAATGTCTGCTGTTAGCGGAGCACTAATTTAAACAGAGTGTCTGAATTGAGCAGCGCCCCGCGTATTCTCCATTGTACTCTCAATTTAGTTTTATTGGAAGGCTTGAATTGGAAAACTGAGTCAAAACTTGTGTTAAAAAAGCTGTTTCTGGTGCTTTTTTATAATTTAAATTACTAGGTAGTAAGAAAGGTAGCTAAGATAGATAGATAGCGATAGATGTTAGATAGTCAAGATGTTAGATAGCCAATATGTTAGATATCTAGATGTTAGATAGCCAAGATGTTAGATAGCCAGATGTTAGATAAACATGATGTTAGATAGCCAAGAAGTTAGATAGCCAGATGTTAGATAGCCAGATGTTAGACAGGTAGATGTTAGATAGCAAAATGTTAGACAGGTAGATGTTAGATAGCAAAATGTTAGACAGGTAGATGTTAGATAGCAAAATGTTAGATTGCTGGATGTTAGGTAGCTAGATGTTAAACAGCTAGATGTTAGATAGCCAATATGTTAGATAGCAAAATGTTAGACAGGTAGATGTTAGATAGCAAAATGTTAGACAGGTAGATGTTAGATAGCAAAATGTTAGACAGGTAGATGTTAGATAGCAAAATGTTAGATAGCTGGATGTTAGGTAGCTAGATGTTAAACAGCTAGATGTTAGATAGCCAATATGTTAGATAGCAAAGATTTTAGATAGCCAGATGTTAGATAGCCAGTGTTAGACAGCTAGATGTTAGATAAAAGTTGTTAGATAGCCAATGCTTGGATAATTAAATTGTCGACAAGCATGCAGAAAAAGATCCAAGCCAGCGCTCACTCCAGACGGCAGCAGCCCCGCACTCCTCGGCTGCCCTTATCATTCCAGTTCTGCACTGCCGAATCAGCGAGAGAGACAGAGGAGGGCGATTTCCTACAAGTCCTTCCAAGCCCCCCCCCCCACAACACACCATACCAACCCGAGCAAAAAAGCTAAACATAAAAATTAAAGAGAGCCCCATGGAACCGCTTTTAACTTGGAGATTTCTGTTTATCGTGTACAGCAGAGCAGCGCAGCTCTCTTTCAAAAAGCTGTGGCGCACTCCGCTTGGCCCAGAGCTTTCTTTTTCTTCGCTTATAGCCTGTAGCTCATGAGCTGAGCTCGACTGTCACCATCTTTAATTGCTCTAAACTTGAGTACGAGGGCGCGCGATGCGTTGCAGACAGGCAGACCCCACCACTGCCACCACCACCCCCACATTCTAAAATTTGGTTGCGTGGCCTTTCTGACATTCAATGTCTATCTTTCTGCTTGCAGTAACTGCAGCGTTTGCTAAAGCTGTGTGTTTCTGCGCAGAAAGCGTTCCAAGGCATATGAGTTCTTTATTGAAGTGAAATGCTAGGCTTTGTGTGTGCAATGCATAATTAATGCTTGGGTCCTAAGTGCAATGTGAATATACAGATGGATAGATGGATAGATAGATAGATAGATAGATAGATAGATAGATAGATAGATAGATAGATAGATAGATAGATAGATAGATAGATAGATAGATAGATAGAAAGATAGATAGATAGATAGATAGATAGATAGATAGATAGATAGATAGATAGATAGATAGATAGATAGATAGATAGATAGATAGATAGATAGATAGATAGATAGATAGATAGATAGATAGATAGATAGATAGATAGATAGATAGATAGATAGATAGATAGATAGATAGATAGAAAGATAGATAGATAGATAGATAGATAGATAGATAGAAAGACAGACAGACAGACAGACAGGCACATCAGCAAGTGACGCAATCATTCTCGCAGCCTTAGCAAACCCCTGTTCACGCCATTATCACATCCCAGTCTTGACTTGATAGAATTTTTATGACATTTTTAACTGCAGCGACTCCCCGCGGGGAATCGGAGCGCATGAGTCACAGAACTCAGATTATCAAAGAGTTGCCCTTTGATGGAGGAGGGAACTCTCACTCACAGAAAACTAGGCGGCTGACAGAGCTGAGGCCCGATTGCGTGCGTGCCAACCAGAGAACTCAGAATTGACTCTTGCATTCTCAGCCATGGACGACCAACTGTATATTTAGAATCAAGAAATGCAGTTATATATATAATATAATTGCTATAAAAAGATCTTCAAACGGGACAGATTGTCGAAGATCAAATTTATTAAGCTTCTCGATTCCATTGAGTAGCTGAGATCATTCAGAAACTGCTAGTGAAAATCTGTGTACAATATTAACATGCTCAAGCACGATCTGGTCTGCTGATTTGCAACTGAAGTTTTCACCAATTAAGGACAAATATAAGGATAAAGAATTCCCTTTTTTCTCATATTCCTCACTACCAAATTTATGTGAATAAGTGGGTTGGCTACCTTTTAGGTTTTCCAGTCTAATATTATGTCCGATTAAATTTACATGCCAGATAAATGCGTCGCTTTGATGAACTCGATTCGTGAGCGGCCCCCGGCACGTGATGACGCATGCTGCATGGCAGTTGCTAGGGGCTAGGGGCTGGGAGGCCAAGCTCTCCTGGGCCGACCGCCTTGCTTTGAGACACGTTCTAGGAGGCATCCTCTGTTCTCTCCTCTTTGTGTCTACTCTCTTTGTACTCGTGTCCCCTTCTCTTGTCTCTAACTCCCGTCTATCACCTTTTTTAAAAACATCTCACATATCTCTCTAATTTTCGTTTTCTCTTGTCTCACCTTCCTCATATCTCCCCTCTCATGTCGCCTCTCTCGTCTTACCTCTCTCATTTAATAACTCTCATCCCATCGCTCTGACCTCGTATCTCTCATCGCACCCCTATCATCTCACCACTCTCATCTCACATCTCTCATCTCACCCTCTCTTTTAATAAATCTCATCTCACTCCTCTCATCTCACTCCTCTCAACTCCCCCCTCTCATCTCACAATTTTCGTCTCACCTCGTTTATTTTACCCCTCTCATCTCACCCCTCTCATCTTACCCCACTCATCTCACCTGTCATCTCACCTCTCTTATCTTAATCACTAGTAAATCACCGAACTCTTATCTCTCCCTTTCCGCTCCTCTCTCCTTATTTGATCTCTTCTCTCATTTTGACATAATAAAAATCATTCAAACAGCCGAAGTACCCCAGCCGAAGTACCCCAGCCGAAGTAACCCCGCATTGAACCGAGCAGAGTACCCAGATTGCAGATGCAGTCAAAGCGGAAAGAACACCTGCTAAATTTTTAATGCCTCAGATGGCCAAATTCTTCCTATAGCCATGCGGTAATTCTTCGGATCTTTTATTCTTAAATCGGCCCTCTTAACTGTGGGGGGGATTTTTTACCAGTCGGTTGGGCTGTAAAAATCCCCCAACACAAAAAGTACGAATGACAGACTGAGAGCAGTGCATCTCTGCGAGTATTTCGATATTTTTCCATCGAGCTGAAATTCAATTACACCGCAAGGCCACAAATGCACGATCGGGACCTAAAAAAACTTGCCAGCTCCCCAGATGAGCGGGCGGGTAATTCATTCGAGTCATATTGGAATCCCCTACAGAGTCTGCGAGAGTATAGGGGCATGGAGTTCTGCAGAATGAAGCAAAAGATCTGGATAATATTAAGCTTGCTCTTTCGTTGGGAGGTCCATTATTCTGGAACTCTCTAGTCTAAACTGTATAGGTCAGTTGACTCCCCTAATAGTGACCCCTTCTAGCGAAAGCTTTGTCGGAGGAGAGGGCAAGTGACCTCCAGCTCTAGTAGCTTACGGTTAGACAGGGATACTTGGGTAGAGCAAGTGACCTCTTTATAGTAGCTCATTGCTATTCTCGAGACTTAAGGGAGGGGAGGGCAAGTGACTACCCTAGAAGCTCATTGTTAGTCTGGGGACTTCAGGGAAGGCAAGTGACCCCCCCCCCCCTAGAAGCTCATTGTTAGTCTGGGGACTTCAGGGAAGGTAAGTGACCCTCCTAGTAGCTCATTGTTAGTCTGGGGACTTCAGGAAAGGCAAGTGACCCCCCTAGTAGCTCATTGCTAGTCTGGGGACTTCAGGGAAGGCAAGTGACCCCCCTAGTAGCTCATTGTTAGTCTGGAGACTTCAGGGAGGGCAAGTGACCCCCCTAGTAGCTCATTGTTAGTCTGGAGACTTCAGGGAGGGCAAGTGACCCCCTAGTAGCTCATTGCTAGTTTTGGGACTTCAGGGAGGGCAAATGACCCCCCCCCTAGTAGCTCATTGTTAGTCTGAGGACTTAGGGGGAGGGTAAGTGACCCCCTAGTAGCTCATTGCCAGTCTGGAGACTCCAGGGAGGGCAAGTGATCCCCTAGTAGCTCTTTGTTAGGTTGCTTCATTCAGAAAAAAATTGGATAGATAAATATGTTAAAATGTGATACACTCTACTAAAAACAGTATTAAAGTAGCTCGTAACATTAAAATCGACTCTCTTGCAGCTGTTAGTCAGTTCACTAAAAGTGAAAACGATTGCAAGCAACAGAGAAGCCATCAATCATTGGACTGACTGCCTGACTGGTTCTGTCAACAGCTGGAAACTGCGAGAGCTATTTTTAGAATCAAGAAGAGTGATAACAAAAATACGAGTTAATATAGACAGAGGCAACAGCTGACTAACAGTGCAGATTGCCAAGCCTTCTATTGGACATGGCTTAAGGTATGAGAAAATTGGATTTTCAAGCGAAGACTCTGGTCCTTGTAACGGCTGAGGCTAACTAACGGGGGCAGATACATTAAAAATACATGAAGAAATATTAAAAGCCCGTTAAAATACTTTAAGTAAAGCTTTAAACGCTTTAAAAAACTTCTTAGAATCACATCAATCACAAAAAAACATCAATCACATGAAAATCACATCAGACACGAAAAACATCAATCACATGAAAATCACATCAAACACATGAAAATCACTTCATACACATGAAAATCACTTCATACACACGAAAATAATATCAAACACATGAAAATCACTTCATACACATGAAAATCACATCAAACACATGAAAATAACATCAAAAACATGAAAATCACATCAAACACATAAAAATCACTTCATACACATGAAAATCACATCAAACACATGAAAATCACATCATAAACATGAAAATCACATCAAACACATGAAAATCACATCATAAACATGAAAATCACATCAAACACATGAAAATCACATCAAACACATGAAAATAACACCAAACACATGAAAATCACATCAAACACATGAAAATAACATCAAACACATGAAAATAACATCAAACACATGAAAATAACATCAAACACATGAAAATAACATCAAACACATGAGAATAACATCAAACACATGAAAATCACATCAAACACATGAAAATCACTTCGAACACATGAAAATCACATCAAACACACCAAACGCATAACAAACACATGAAACGCACGTCGAACGCAGTGTCCAAATGCACTGCTGAATCAGACTCCAATCAGTTTGAATATTCCGCCAGCTTGGCAGCCGCAGCTGCTGACCCGGCAGTCGCCGGGATGTCCGGCTGCGGAGCCGCAGGCGGCACCACCACCACAGGCAGGTGCGCATGGTGCAGCACAAAGTCGCTGACTGACCCCAGCAGGGCTCGCTTGAGTGCGCCGAGTCCTCTGGCGCCCAGCACGATCAACTGGACGGCCTCGCTACGAGCCGTCTCAACTATGGCCTGGCCCGGTCCCTCGTGTCCGACCCTTTCCAGGAAACGGACCCCACCGACCACGTCGTGAGAGTCGTGTGCGTCATCGAGAATGCCCAGGTCTCGACAGAGCTGACGAACGTCGTCTGCCAGGCGTTTGGCCTCGTAGAGAGTGAAGTCCAGGGACCGGCAGTAGTCCTGTGGATTAGCAATCCATTATAGTTTATCGATGTTGACTAGATTAGCAATCCATTATAGTTTATCGATGTTGACTAGATTAGCAATCCATTATAGTTTATCGATGTTGACTAGATTAGCAATCCATTATAGTTTATCGATGTTGATTAGATTAGCAATCCATTATAGTTTATCGATGTTGACTAGATTAGCAATCCATTATAGTCTAATGATGTTGGCTAGATTAGCAATCCAGTATAGTTTATCGATGTTGGCTAGATTAGCAATCCATTATAGTTTATCGATGTTGGCTAGATTAGCAATCCATTATAGTTTATCGATGTTGGCTAGATTAGCAATCCAGTATAGTTTATCGATGTTGACTAGATTAGCAATCCAGTATAGTTTATCGATGTTGGCTAGATTAGCAATCCAGTATAGTTTATCGATGTTGGCTAGATTAGCAATCCATTATAGTTTATCGATGTTGGCTAGATTAGCAATCCATTATAGTTTATCGATGTTGGCTAGATTAGCAATCCAGTATAGTTTATCGATGTTGACTAGATTAGCAATCCAGTATAGTTTATCGATGTTGGCTAGATCAGCAATCCATTATAGTTTATCGATGTTGACTAGATTAGAAATCCATTATAGTTTATTGATGTTGGCTAGATTAGCAATCCAGTATAGTTTATTGATGTTGGCTAGATTAGAAATCCATTAAGGTCTATTGATGTTGACTAGATTAGCAATCCATAATAATTATTAGTTAATGCAGAGTGGGAGTCCGTTCATCTCTCCAGCCTCACCTTGTTCCCCTCCAGAGTCGCAGGTCCGATCGCCATCTCAGGCGGCTCGCTGATATTCACGAACACCAGCCGGTCCATCGGCCTGCGCAGGTGTCGCGCATAAAATCTCAGCGCGCGTTCGCTGTGCTCACTTCTGTCAACTCCAATCAGCACTTTTCGAGGCGCGCATTGAACTGATTGGGTGGTCGCCATAATGATGCTCCTGGCGGATGTTCATGTTAAGTTAATACCTACATTTTATTTGAGGTTTCGAGTAGCACTGTGGTAACGCCTCCGACTACATTTTTGCAGGAAGATTCTGTGTCTTCATTTAATAGGCTGCGGCATGCATAAATTCTCTTTTTTCACGTTCTGCGGTGCTTGCAGTGAACCGTACGAAGGAAAGAAAAAATTAGTGTTCGGATTATTAATAAAGCAAGCTTAAAATCCTAATTAAAGGTGCGACAGAAATGCACATCAAAGAGAAGGATTTAGCGGAGAGGAATTACCGAATAGATAATAGGGCTTAACAGACGGAGAGAGAGAGACAGACACTAAGACAGACAGACAGACAGACAGACAGACAGACAGACAGACAGACAGACAGACAGACAGACAGACAGACAGACAGACAGACAGACAGACAGACAGACAGACAGACAGACAGACAGACAGACAGACACTAAGACAGACACTAAGACAGACAGACAGACACTCTGACACTAAAACAGACAGACAGACAGACAGACAGATAGACAAACAGACAGACACTAAGACAGACA
Organism: Macrostomum lignano; assembly: GCA_002269645.1. Lineage (NCBI taxonomy): Eukaryota > Metazoa > Platyhelminthes > Macrostomidae > Macrostomum > Macrostomum lignano. Next base: position 57,183 of record NIVC01001824.1, on the reverse strand, counting down.
GACAGACACTAAAACAGACAGACAGACAGACAGACAGACAGACAGACAGACACTCTGACACTAAAACAGACAGACAGACAGACAGACAGACAGACAGACACTCTGACACTAAAACAGACAGACAGACAGACAGACACTAAAACAGACAGACAGACACTAAAACAGACAGACAGACAGAGACAGACACTAACACAGATAGACAGACAGACAGAAAGCAAGGACTACTCAAGTAGCATATCTACTTAAGTTGTCCTTGACAGAAAGACAGACAGACAGACAGACAGACAGAGTCAGACAGACATGCAGACGGGCATTAAGGCACATAAGCAGACATTAACTAAGAACGAAAACAAGACAGTAGTACAAGACTTCATACACCAAGGCACACTCGAATAATGAGTATATGATCACTGAAGCACAAGAAAGGTGAGTAGAACTTAGCTCATTCTCCAAGACCATCGAGATCAAGTGGACTCAGCCCGGCCCAATCAGTCAAGTCTTTTACAGATCCATAGAAAACTGAACTCACCGCTCTTGAAAATAAGAAGTTGCAACTCTTTGCGATCGGGGGGGATTATTTTTGCACCGAAGAACAGAATAGCGCAATTTTAAAGCAACATTTTTTCTTGCCAAAATGGCGTACAAAAATAATCCGTACAGCACGCCTGTCATTGGTTCAAATATCGGATACGGACCCGTGTACGGTGACGCCGCGGTCAAGTTCACTGGACTGGAAACCAAAAGCAGAACGACCGAGGGTCGAAATGAAGGGCATCCTGGATACGCTTAACTGTTACGATTTCCGAAATGTAAAATACTGTAGATAATTCTATAAAGATTGATTCAAGTTAGTTTTCTATGCAACGCCAAGGTGACCTGTGCGTGCAAGATCGGCGGCTGTTTTAATTCAAGTTGAAGGGCCGCAGTAGTTCATTGTCGGTGGACGCATGAATTTCAGATAAATGGTCAGACAGACAGACAGACAGACAGACAGACAGACAGGCAGGCAGACAGACATACATACAGAAAGACAGACAGACAGACAGACAGACAGGCAGAAGGACAGACAGAGAAAGACAGACGGACAGACAGGCAGACAGACAGACAGACAGACAGATAGACAGACAGGCAGACAGACAGACAGATAGGCAGACAGACAGACAGGCAGACAGACAGATAGACAGACAGGCAGACAGACAGACAGATAGGCAGACAGACAGACAGGCAGACAGACAGATAGACAGACAGGCAGACAGACAGACAGATAGGCAGACAGACAGACAGGCAGACAGACAGACAGGCAGACAGGCTGCAAGACCACATATATCGAGAAATAACAAAAACCAAGCGCCCATCTTTGAACAGTCGCAACAAAAGTTTGATAAAATGCCGATGCAAATTTAAATGCTACATATTGTAATTCGGCAATGAACAGCGATTGATGAAAAAAGAATAGCATAATTTGATTATTTGTATATTTGTTTGCTTAAGTGGATATTTTAAAGAGACCAGTGGCAACGGTAATTCCCAGACGATAAACTACACCACTATTATTTATTAACCATTGTAACAGGCGCATAAGAATGAAAGAAAATTATAACAAAATACAATGCAAGTATGTGTTTGATCATACCTTAGGAGTCTGGGAGCATAAAATGTCTAACTATTCTTAGTCTCATCTCCAAGCCCGCCTACTGAGACATTGATCTAGCCCAGCGAAACTCTCAAAAACCTAAATACGAGACATAGGAAAGTCTCTGAAATCCTACAGTTACAATCGCATAGCAAACACTTCATCATTAAAATTCCCATATTCACATCCTTAAGATCTCACCCCTAGAATATCTAATCTATAGGATCTCACCATAGAGTATCTTACCCCTAGAATATCTCTCGTAGAATATCTCACCCCTAGAATATCTCATCCATAGGATCTCACCCCTAGAATATCTAATCTATAGGATCTCACCATAGAGTATCTTACCCCTAGAATATCTCTCGTAGAATATCTCACCCCTAGAATATCTCATCCCTAGGATCTCACCCCTAGAATATCTAATCTATAGAATCTCACCATAGAGTATCTTACCCCTAGAATATCTCTCGTAGAATATCTCACCCCTAGAATATCTCATCCCTAGGATCTCACCCCTAGAATATCTAATCTATAGGATCTCACCATAGAGTATCTTACCCCTAGAATATCTCTCGTAGAATATCTCACCCCTAGAATATCTCATCCCTAGGATCTCACCCCTAGAATATCTAATCTATAGGATCTCACCATAGAGTATCTTACCCCTAGAATATCTCTCGTAGAATATATCACCCCTAGAATATCTAATCTATAGGATCTCACCATAGAGTATCTTACCCCTAGAATATCTCTCGTAGAATATCTCACCCTTAGAATATCTCATCCCTAGGATCTCACCCCTAGAATATCTAATCTATAGGATCTCACCATAGAGTATCTTACCCCTAGAATATCTCTCGTAGAATATCTCACCCCTAGAATATCTCATCCCTAGGATCTCACCCCTAGAATATCTAATCTATAGGATCTCACCATAGAGTATCTTACCCCTAGAATATCTCTCGTAGAATATCTCACCCCTAGAATATCTCATCCCTAAGATCTCACCCCTAGAATATCTAATCTATAGGATCTCACCAAAGAGTATCTTACCCCTAGAATATCTCTCGTAGAATATCTCACCCCTAGAATATCTCATCCCTAGGATCTCACCCCTAGAATATCTAATCTATAGGATCTCACCATAGAGTATCTTACCCCTAGAATATCTCTCGTAGAATATCTCACCCCTAGAATATCTCATCCCTAGGATCTCACCCCTAGAATATCTAATCTATAGGATCTCACCATAGAGTATCTTACCCCTAGAATATCTCTCGTAGAATATATCACCCCTAGAATATCTCATCCCTAGGATCTCACCCCTAGAATATCTAATCTATAGGATCTCACCATAGAGTATCTTACCCCTAGAATATCTCTCGTAGAATATCTCACCCCTAGAATATCTCATCCTTACGATCTCACCCATATAATATCTCAGCCCTAGGATCTCACCCATATAATATCTCATCCCTAGGATCTCACCCATAGAATATTTCACCCCTAGGATCTCACCCCTAGAATATCTCATCTCTAAGATCTCACCATAGAGTATCTTACCCCTAGAATATCTCACCCCTAGAATATCTCGACCCTAGAATATCTCACTCCTAGAATATCTCACCCCTAGAATATCCCACCCCTAGAATATCTCTTCCGTAGAATATTTCACCCCTAGAATATCTCCTCCCTAGGATCTCATCCATATAATATCTCATCCCTAGGATCTCACCCATAGAATATTTCACCCCTAGGATCTCACCTCTAAGATCTCACCATAGAGTATCTTACCCATAGAATATCTCACTCCTAGAATATCTCACCCCTAGAATATCTCACCCCTAGAATATCTCTTCCGTAGAATATGTCACCCCTAGAATATCTCATCCCTAGGATCTCACCTATAGAATATCTCATCCCTAGGATCTCACCCCTAGAATATCTCATCCCTAGGATCTCACCCATAGAATATCTCATCCCTGAGGTCTCATAACTAGAATATCTCATTCCCAATATCTCACCCATAGAATAAAGAATTTAGAACGTAAGAAATTATTTCAGTCACCGAGATGCACAGCGTAACGTCGACATTTTATCAGTAGTCAATTGCATATTACAATCAGTAGTAAAGAACGCATAGTGCGATTATTATTCGAATCGCTGCTCAGGTCGCTCTCCTCCTCCTCCTCTTCTTCGCTACTGCTCGATTCTTTCTTCTTTTTCTTGTCCTTCTTTTTCTGTTCCGGCTTCGATTTCTTATCAGAAGTCTTCTTTTTTTTGCTGCTAGCGGCGTCATCTTCTTTTGTCTGCTTCTTCTGTTTTGTCGATTTCTTCTCGTCCTCTTCCTCCTCATCTTTGGAGACTTCGGCGTCATCGCCATCGTCGCTAGAGGAGGACACGGAGGACACGTCGCTGTCGTTGATGAATTCGGCAGATTTGTAGTTGGCGCCGGAGCCGGCCGCTGACGCCGACGCTCCGGACTTCTCGCCGCCGCCGCCGCCTCCGCCGCCGCCTCCACCGCCGCCTCCGCCACCGCCGGCGGACTTCCGTTTCTCCTGAATGTCGGGCTTCACTTCGCCCCGCTCCAGCTTGGCCTGGTACTCGGCAAGCTCGGCCTGGTATTTGCTTTTCAACTCTTCCGCCTTCTCCTGGTAGGCCTTCTTTTTAGTCTCGTCCAATTTCGCCCACCTCTCGCCGGCCACGCGGCCGATTTCTGTCACTCGCAGATCCGGCTGATCGGCTTTGATCTTCGGTCGTTCGTCTTCAAGGAACAGGAAATAGGCCGACGCGGGCCGTTTCGGTGCGTTGCGATCCTTACGCGACACCTTCGTCTTGCTGGCGGCCGCCTCCTTTTGCTTGGCTTTCTTCTTCTTCTGCTCCGTATAGTCGCCGAAGCCCTCCTCCGGCACTGTCTTCGCTAGGCGACGCTTCTTTTTCTTGCGCGCCTCCTCGTCGCTGTAGTCGGTGTCGGAAGAGAACTCCGAGGGATCGGCGTCGGTGTCGTATTCTTCTTCCACTTCCGAGCCGGAAGCCTCTGGCGGTAAAAAGTCTTCGTCCTCGGAGTCGTCATCTGATTCGCCGCCGCCGCCGCCGCCACCGCCGCCGCCGCCGCCACCGCCGCCGCCGCCGCCGGAGGTGTTGGCAGAGCCGGCTGTGCGCTCCTGGGCGGGGATCGGATGGGATATGAGACACTGCCGATGCTATCTTGAGATATCTCATCCTAGAAAATCTCACCCTAAATCTCACGTGACAAATGATAATCTCATCCTGAATCTCACCTGAGAAATCTCATCTAGGAAATCTCATCTGGGAAATCTCATCTGGGAAATCTCATCTGGGAAATCTCGTCTGGGAAATCTCATCTGGGAAATCTCGTCTGGGAAATCTCATCTGGGAAATCTCATCTGGGAAATCTCATCTGGAAAATCTCATCTGGGAAATCTCGTCTGGGAAATCTCATCTGGGAAATCTCGTCTGGGAAATCTCGTCTGGGAAATCTTTTCTGGGAAATTCCATCTGGGAAATCTCATCTGGGAAATCTCGTTTGGGAAATCTCATCTGAGAAATCTTATCTGAGAAATCTCATCTGGGAAATCTCGTCTGGGAAATCTCATCTGGGAAATCTTAACTGGGAAATTCCATCTGGGAAATCTCATCTGGGAAATCTCTCAAAGAATATCACCCCACAAGACTCACCTTGCCCTCAGCCTTGACCCTCTTCATGTACACGTCGTCACCGTCCGACTCAGCCTCGCTGCTCTCCCAGGCCTCCAGCTTGCCAGTGGTGTCCTCTTCGCCCATATTCTTCACTGGCAGCTGCTTGTCCTCCACAAACTTGTACAGATGGCTGTACTCGTCTTTCTCAACGCTATTAAACGTGTAAGTCACCCCGGCTTTGGTGTTGATTTCGAAGTCGAAACTGCGAACTGAGGCGGTGCCGCGGCTGAACTGAACAGAGGAGATCTCCTCAAAGCGGATATGCATCGGAGGCTTGGGCACGAAGATGAAGCCCCTGTCTAGCGGGTAGAGGAACCCGGTGTTGGCCTTGTAGCCGCAGCTGATGTAGTGATTGTTGGACTTTGATCGGAAATAGCCGGGCACGGTGATTTTACGGTTGACTAGCACGCGGCATAGGCGGGAGATTACCTGCGGCAATTATTGATGATTGACTACTCATTAGTACTAACTAAATTTGGTATTACTTTTAATGCCTAATTGAAATAATCAACTATTAATAAACTATAAATAATCAGCTACCAACTCCAGAGGATTAGATATCGATTTTTATAATTCAATATCGATTACTGATAACCAGATATCGATCTATGATAATTCAATATCGATTACTGATAACCAGATATCGATCTATGATAATTAAATATCGATTACTGATAACCAGATATCGATCTATGATAATTCAATATCGATTACTGATAACCAGATATCGATCTATGATAATTCAATATCGATTACTGATAACCAGATATCGATCTATGATAATTCAATATCGATTACTGATAACCAGATATCGATCTATGATAATTCAATATCGATTACTGATAACCAGATATCGATCTATGATAATTCAATATCGATTACTGATAACCAGATATCGATATATGATAATTCAATATCGATTACTGATAACCAGATATCGATCTATGATAGTTCAATATCGATTACTGATAATTGGATAGGTTTATGATAATGAGATATCGATTTTAAATTGGTTACCGAAGTATGATAATTAAATATTGAATAATTGGATATCGATTTTTGATAATTAGTTATTGATTTCTGATAATTGTCGAGCAATAGGCACATACAAGCGCGCTAATACTGTACGCTCACACAGGGTGTACACCGGCCCTCATGCTTGGACAAAAAGCTACTCACTTCAAACTCTTTACCAGACATCTCCTTCTGCAGTTTGCCACCATATTTAGCCTGCAGTTCCTCCTTGGAGCAGCGCAATTCCACAGACGTCTCAATTTCAACATCGAATAGCAGTATGAGAAAATGATAGCGGGTCTGGCCGTGCTTGATGGGCGGCTCCAGGCCCAGCACCAGGAAGTTCTGCCGGCCGTCAGCGTGCGGCAGGACAAACATCCGATAGATGGTGCTGATTGGTATTTTATAATCAAAGGTTTTGCCGTGCATGTGCAGGAAAGTTGGATAGAAGCGGAAGTCGTAACGGCCGCGCGGTTGCACGCAGTAGAGCTCCTTGAATTCGCAGAGCGCATCTCCGGTGAGCTGGATGATGTCCGCCTTGTCCATGACTCGCTTGGCCACCTCCTCGCACTGCAGTTCGCTGCACTCGCCAATGTGGAAGCGCATCTCCATTAGGCACACCTGTGGAAGCGAGGACAGGGGTTGGCTGGGGGTCAATCTCTATCCCTGAAGAAATTGGAACTATCCTACAACGTGTGCCTGAAAACACAAACTATTTCACAGATCACAACTTGGAAACTCACGGATCCCAGCTTGGAAACTCACAGATCCCAACTTGGAAACTCACAGATCCCAACTTGGAAACTCACAGATCCGATTTGGAAACTCACGGATCCCAGCTTGGAAACTCACGGATCCCAAATTAGAAACTCAGATCCCAAATTAGAAAATCACAGATCCCAAATTAGAAACTCTACAGATCCCAAATTAGAAACTCACAGATCCCAAATTGGAAACTCACAGATCCCAAATTAGAAACTCACAGATCCCAAATTAGAAACCCACTGATCCCAATTTTTTTGGAAACTCACAGATCCCAACTTGGAAACTCACGCATCCCAACTTGGAAACTCACAGATCCCAACTTGGAAACTCACAGATCCCAACTTGGAAACTCACAGATCCCAACTTGGAAACTCACAGATCCCAACTTGGAAACTCACAGATCCCAGCTTGAAAACTCACAGATCCCAACTTGGAAACTCACAGATCCCAGCTTGGAAACTCACAGATCCCAACTTGGAAACTCACAGATCCCAGCTTGGAAACTCACAGATCCCAACTTGGAAACTCACAGATCCAAACTTGGAAACTCACGCATCCCAACTTGGAAACACACAGATCCCAACTTGGAAACTCACAGATCCCAACTTGGAAACTCACAGATCCCAACTTGGAAACTCACAGATCCCAACTTGGAAACTCACAGATCCCAACTTGGAAACTCACAGATCCCAACTTGGAAACTCACGCATCCCAACTAGGAAACTCACGGATCCCAAATAAGAAACTCAAATCCCAAATTAGAAATTCACAGATCCCAAATTAGAAACTACTGATCCCAAATTAGAAAGTCCCAGATCCCAACTAGGAAACTCGAGTACCAAAAACACCAGCATCCCAAAAACAACCACAATGTCAAAAACCAGAAATCAAACGCAAACCTCAGCATCGTCATTCTGATGGAACTCCAGCGTGACCTCCTGCTTTCCGGTGCTCACGTTGGCCACGTTGTTCAGCGGCAGCTCGAATGCGGTGTGGCCCGACACCTCCAGCTCCATGGCGTTTTTAACAAAGTTCAACTGGCCCCAGTTCCAGCCTTTGTAGGCAAGGTCCTTTTTTTCGATCTGCGACACAGGAGAGGCGCGAGTGACGAGTGTGTGGGATGGCTAGCAGTAATAAGGAAATCAATGGGTTTATAACTTACTTATATTTGAGATCATACCTATCGGTATACAGATAGATGCATAGACACAGATAGAGTGACTAGAGTAATAGAGACAGACAGACAGACAGACAGACAGACAGACAGACAGACGAAAACAGAAAGACAGACAGCAGGCAGAAGGAACAGAAAGACAGACAGAACAGACAGACAGTCAGACAGACAGACAGACAGACAGACAGAAGACAGACAGACAGACAGACAGTCAGACAGACAGACAGTCAGACAGACAGACAGTCAGACAGCAGACAGTCAGACAGACAGACAGTCAGACAGACAGTCAGTCAGACAGACAGTCAGACAGACAGACAGTCAGACAGACAGTCAGACAGACACAGACGCCTCACCTCAACCTGCCAGTTGGCCCTGGCAAAGGCGCTCAGCTTATCTAAATCGGCCTCCCGAAATCCGTCATAGCGGTAGATGAGGTCGCCGAGCAGGAACTTGAGGCAGAAGCCCCTGGCCCGTATAATCCAGTGCACCTGCTCAATATCCGAGGAGCTGAAGTGATCAATGCGGCCAGTTTTCTCATTCTTAAAGTAGATATCGGCCTGGCGGAGGCGCAGTTTGCCAGGATACATCATGCGCGAATCTCCTGGTAGATGTGATCGAATTCCAACAGTTTCTGATCGCCATTGGCTGAAGCGACTGCCGCTGCCATGCTGTTGTGTCTTTGATTGAAATTCAGATAATAAAATTATTAAAATCAGCTGAATTTAACTTATTTTTAGAGCATGCATTTTAAATAGTATTTCAAATTATAAAAACCCATTGAAATATGAAAACATGTATTGGT
>NIVC01001824.1:0-45787 GCA_002269645.1 Macrostomum lignano | reverse complement strand
TCGATAGTCAGTCTGTCGGCAGTCAGTTTGTCGTAGTCAGTCTGTCGATAGTCAGGCTGTCGATAGTCAGTTTGTCGTAGTCAGTCTGTCGATAGTCAGGCTGTCGAGTTCATGTTGTTTGTCGTAGTCAGTCTGTCGATAGTCAGGCTGTCGATAGTCAGTTTGTCGTAGTCAGTCTGTCGATAGTCAGGCTGTCGATAGTCAGTTTGTCGTAGTCAGTCTGTCGATAGTCAGGCTGTCGATAGTCAGTTTGTCGTAGTCAGTCTGTCGATAGTCAGGCTGTCGATAGTCAGTTTGTCGATAGTCAGTCTGTCGGCAGTCAGTCTGTCGATTGTCAGTTTGTCGTAGTCAGTCTGTCGATAGTCAGTCTGTCGATAGTCAGTCTGTCGGCAGTCAGTCTGTCGATTGTCAGTTTGTCGTAGTCAGTCTGTCGATAGTCAGTCTGTCGGCAGTCAGTCTGTCGATAGTCAGTCTGTCGATAGTCAGGCTGTCGATAGTCAGTTTGTCGATAGTCAGTCTGTCGGCAGTCAGTCTGTCGATTGTCAGTTTGTCGTAGTCAGTCTGTCGATAGTCAGTCTGTCGATAGTCAGTCTGTCGATAGTCAGGCTGTCGATAGTCAGTTTGTCGATAGTCAGTCTGTCGGCAGTCAGTCTGTCGATTGTCAGTTTGTCGTAGTCAGTCTGTCGATAGTCAGACTGTCGATAGTCAGTTTGTCGATAGTCAGTTTGTCGATAGTCAGTCTGTCGATAGTCAGGCTGTCGATAGTCAGGCTGTCGATAGTCAGTTTGTCGTAGTCAGTTTGTCGATAGTCAGTCTGTCGGCAGTCAGTCTGTCGATAGTCAGTTTGTCGTAGTCAGTTTGTCGATAGTCAGGCTGTCGATAGTCAGTTTGTCGATAGTCAGTCTGTCGATAGTCAGTCTGTCGGCAGTCAGTTTGTCGTAGTCAGTCTGTCGATAGTCAGGCTGTCGATAGTCAGTTTGTCGTAGTCAGTCTGTCGATAGTCAGGCTGTCGATAGTCAGTTTGTCGTAGTCAGTCTGTCGATAGTCAGCTGTCGATAGTCAGTTTGTCGTAGTCAGTCTGTCGATAGTCAGGCTGTCGATAGTCAGTTTGTCGTAGTCAGTCTGTCGATAGTCAGGCTGTCGATAGTCAGTTTGTCGTAGTCAGTCTGTCGATAGTCAGGCTGTCGATAGTCAGTTTGTCGTAGTCAGTCTGTCGATAGTCAGGCTGTCGATATTCAGTTTTTCGTAGTCAGGCTGTCGATAGTCAGTTTGTCGATAGTCAGTTTGTCGATAGTCAGTCTGTCGATAGTCAGGCTGTCGGCAGTCAAATGTAGACCCAGTATGTTCTCTTAGCCCCGCCGCTATTCCCCCATACAGGGCCAGGGCAAGGGTCCGCCGCCCAGCCTGCAGCAGAGTCTGGCCGAGTCCCAAGCCAAACTGGCCCTATTTAAGTTCTCGCTTGGCCGGCTGCTCGGACAGCTGGCCGAAAACCAGCGGCACAGCGAATCGGCCAGGCTAGATTTACAACTGTTGCTCACGGCCGATTTTGCCGCCTACCGGCCGTCTGTGAAAGCGGCCGCTCCGGTCACTGGCCGCCTGGACCTGCGCCTGCTGGGCTGCGAGACCTGCCGAGGGTGGAGTGGCCGCGTTCAATGCGGCCCATCTGGCCGCCGCATCCAAGGCTGCTGGCGCTGAGAATTCGGCGCCTACTCGCAGCAGCAGCATGCGATTTTTGCACGACGAGGAACAGCTGTCAGCTTTGGCAAGTAAGCGCTGGTTATTGCTTAGCGCTGTGAGGTATAGTGGCTGCTTTCCGAATTGCTTCATCATCAGTGACCTTATGAGCTGCCATCTCAGATTCCCCATGCAATCAGTGACCCTCTGAGCTGCCATCTCAGATTCCAGAGCAATCAGTGACCCTATGAGATTCCATCTCAGATTACCCATTCAATCAGTGACCCTTTGAGCTGCCATCTCAGATTACCCATGCAATCAGTGACCCTATGAGCTGCCATCTCAGATTCCCAGAGCAATCAGTGACCCTATGAGCTGCCATCTCAGATTACCCATTCAATCAGTGACCCTTTGAGCTGCCATCTCAGATTACCCATGCAATCAGTGACCCTATGAGCTGCCATCTCAGATTCCCAGAGCAATCAGTGACCCTATGAGCTGCCATCTCAGATTCCCAGAGCAATCAGTGACCCTTTGAGCTGCCATCTCAGATTCCCAGAGCAATCAGTGACCCTATGAGCTGCCATCTCAGATTCCCAGAGCAATCAGTGACCCTTTGAGCTGCCATCTCAGATTCCAGAGCAATCAGTGACCCTATGAGCTGCCATCTCAGATTCCCAGAGCAATCAGTGACCCTTTGAGCTGCTATCTCAGATTCCCAAAGCAATCAGTGACCCTATGAGCTGCCATCTCAGATTCCCAGAGCAATCAGTGACCCTATGAGCTGCCATCTCAGATTCCAGAGCAATCGGTGACCCTTTGAGCTGCCATCTCAGATTCCCAGAGCAGTCAGTGACCCTATGAGCTGCCATCTCAGATTCCCAGAGCAATCAGTGACCCTATGAGCTGCCATCTCAGATTCCCAGAGCAATCAGATTCTGTCTTCACTTGCTCATCCATTCAATCTGTACCAGATAACCCCCAGCTGTGCTCAGCTAGAAGCAAGCTTAGCGTCTTATGCGGCTCAAGGCGTAGATTCTCTGACGGGTTTAATGGTAACAAGCGTATGTGCGCTTTTTTTAATCCTAGTTTACTGCTTTGTGACCACAGGAATCATGTTTTAATTTTAATTTGTGTTTAGGCGAATTTTTAGTTTGTTTTATCTGTGCATTTGAATTGTTATAAACTTTTATCGCATAATTACAAATATTTTTCATTCAATAAAATAATTATGCTGCTTGTCCTGCCCTATTTAATTGATCAGAGGAAGTCCGCTGCATTCTGCGCGTTGACAGCACTAAACATCAGTGGGAATCTGAGTGCGCGCGCCGTATCTAGCGAATGCTGGGCAGGCAGCTCAACTGGCAGCGTGTCGGTGCCGCTGAACGCTGCCAGAGAGCTGGAGATCCAGGTGCACTGGCGTGACTCGCGCGGCCTAGCAGCTGTGCGCTATCTCAAGCTGGAGGACTACCTGGACTGCGAAAAGCATTCGCTTCCAATTCAGCTGGAGCCGGAGGGCCAACTGCTTGCGGAGATTGTGTTTAACAATCCGCAGGTCTATCGTCAGCGACAGCCGCTACAGAGGCAGCGTCAGTGCCTTGTAAGCCGGCGAAAAGGCAAACGGTTGGCCGCCCAGATGCCAAAAAATGTCAACTGGATGACCTGGTGGCCGTTTTTAAAGCGCTTGAGTGGCAGCGGCGGCCGGGACTCGAGTGGTGCGCTGCCTCCGGCGCCGCCGCCTCGCAAAGCTAGCAAAGGATTTCTGGCGCCGCCACTGGTGAGTTCTCCCTTTTTCTTTATGATAATACGCAGGAGGCTTGCGGGAATCCTGGCGAAGCGCTAAGGCAATCCTGCCCTTTCCACTGACCACACCGTAATGCATCACCGTAAGGCACCGTAAGACATCGTAAGGCATGTGCACTCTCTGTTCCTTGGGGGCTGGCCGTCATAGGTGTGAATGGCACGACAATCCATTTGCCTTGGTCCTTTGACCTTGGTCCTTTGACCTTGGTCCTTTGACCTTGGTCCTTTGACCTTGGTCCTTTGACCTTGGTCCTTTGACCTTGGTCCTTTGACCTTGGTCCTTTGACCTTGGTCCTTTGACCTTGGTCCTTTGACCTTGGTCCTTTGACCTTGGTCCTTTGACCTTGGTCCTTTGACCTTGGTCCTTTGACCTTGGTCCTTTGACCTTGGTCCTTTGACCTTGGTCCTTTGACCTTGGTCCTTTGACCTTGGTCCTTTGACCTTGGTCCTTTGACCTTGGTCCTTTGACCTTGGTCCTTTGACCTTGGTCCTTTGACCTTGGTCCTTTGACCTTGGTCCTTTGACCTTGGTCCTTTGACCTTGGTCCTTTGACCTTGGTCCTTTGACCTTGGTCCTTTGACCTTGGTCCTTTGACCTTGGTCCTTTGACCTTGGTCCTTTGACCTTGGTCCTTTGACCTTGGTCCTTTGACCTTGGTCCTTTGACCTTGGTCCTTTGACCTTGGTCCTTTGACCTTGGTCCTTTGACCTTGGTCCTTTGACCTTGGTCCTTTGACCTTGGTCCTTTGACCTTGGTCCTTTGACCTTGGTCCTTTGACCTTGGTCCTTTGACCTTGGTCCTTTGACCTTGGTCCTTTGACCTTGGTCCTTTGACCTTGGTCCTTTGACCTTGGTCCTTTGACCTTGGTCCTTTGACCTTGGTCCTTTGACCTTGGTCCTTTGACCTTGGTCCTTTGACCTTGGTCCTTTGACCTTGGTCCTTTGACCTTGGTCCTTTGACCTTGGTCCTTTGACCTTGGTCCTTTGACCTTGGTCCTTTGACCTTGGTCCTTTGACCTTGGTCCTTTGACCTTGGTCCTTTGAACTTGACACGCTATTCACTTGTCACGCTCCACCTCCGCAGAGTCCAGATGAATATCCCCGCCGAAAGTCGCTCCCAACAACGCCCGCGGAGGCCTCATCCCCGGCGCTGTCCTCACTGTCGCCAATGCAGTCGCCAGGCCAGGAAGCCGCAGCGCCAGCCAATGGGAAGCGCGGCTCCGCACCGGCTGTGCCAGCGGCTGAGGGGCTGGCGACTCCCCTTGGCCTGGCTGAATTCCGCCTCATTGCAGTGCTAGGCCGGGGCCATTTTGGCAAAGTCCTGCTAGCTCAGCACACCCGATCTGGAGTCTATTGCGCGTTGAAAGCCTTGAAAAAAGCGGAAGTGGTCGCCAGAGAGGAGGTTGAATCGCTCATGTCGGAGCGACGCATTCTGCAGATTGTTAGCGCTGCCCGGCACCCCTGTTTGGTTCACCTGTTGGCCTGTTTCCATACCAGTGAGCACGCCTGCTTCGCTATGGAACTGGTGCCTGGCGGCGACCTCATGATGCACATTCACCGCGGCGTGTTTGCTGAGCCCAGGGCCGTGTTCTACTCTGGCTGCGTTGTGTTGGGCCTGCGATTCCTGCACGAGCAGCGTATTGTTTATCGGGATCTCAAGCTGGATAATCTGCTGCTGGATGCTCGGGGATACTGCAAACTGGCCGACTTCGGGCTGTGCAAGGTATGGCAGCTCGAGATCCTAGGTGCACTCAAGATCCCAAATATACTACCTAATATCCCACTGCTACCAAGATCCCAAATGTTACCCAAGATCTCAAATGCTCTCAAGATCCCAAATACTGTCCATGATCCCAAATTCTCCTAAGATCCTAAGCTACCCAAGAACCCAAATACTGCCCAATGATCTCAAATACATGTATGCTACCCAGATCTCAAATGCTCTTAAGATCCCAAATACTCCCAGGATCCCAAACGCTCCCAAGATCCCAAATGCTCCCAAGATCTCAAAATGCTCCCAAGATCCTAAATGCTACCCAAGATCCCAAATGCTACCCAAGATCCCAAATATACTACACAAGATCCCAAATGCTACCCAAGATCCCAAATATACTACACAAGATCCCAAATGCTACCCAAGATCCCAAATATACTACACAAGATCCCAAATGCTACCCAAGATCCCAAATATACTACACAAGATCCCAAATGCTACCCAAGATCCCAAATATACTACACAAGATCCCAAATGCTACCCAAGATCCCAAATATACTACACAAGATCCCAAATGCTACCAAGATCCCAAATATACTACACAAGATCCCAAATGCTACCCAAGATCCCAAATATACTACACTAGATCCCAAATGCTACCCAAGATCCCAAATATACTACACAAGATCCCAAATACTACCCAAGATTCCAAATATACTACGCAAGATCCCAAATGCTACCCAAGATCCCAAATATACTACACAAGATCCCAAACGCTCCCAAGATCCCAAATATACTACACAAGATCCCAAACGCTCCCAAGATCCCAAATATACTACACAAGATCCCAAACGCTCCCAAGATCCCAAATGCTCCCGATTGCACCAGGAGAACATGGGCTACGGTGACCGGACGTCAACATTCTGCGGCACGCCGGAATTCCTAGCGCCCGAGGTGCTGACAGATCCCTCCTACACCCGCGCCGTGGACTGGTGGGCACTGGGTGTACTAATCTTCGAGATGCTGCTCGGCGAGTCGCCCTTTCCCGGCGAAGACGAGGAGGAAGTGTTTTACAGCATCGTGAACTCGGAGGTGCGCTATCCGAGCCATCTGTCAGCTGAGTCCGTCACCATCATGCGGCGGCTGCTGCGTCGGAATCCGCGGTCACGGCTGGGCGCATCGGAGGCGGACGCTGCTGATGTGCAACAGCAGGTGAGCTTGGGGGATCAGGGGCTAATCCTCTGTCCTCAGGCTGTTGCCAGTGTCCAATAAAAGCCATTAAGCCATGCTAGATCTAAATCGCCAATCGCTACTTCCAGTAGCTGTGTAGCATTTTTCATCGCTTTCAATTGGAGCATAACGAAACTCTGCATATCTCAATTTTTGCAGGCATTCTTTCGCCGATTGGCCTGGGATGACTTGCTGGCGTGCCGCCTATCTGCGCCCTACGTGCCAAGCATTGTGAGTCCTTTTTGTATGACCCTCAGTATTGCTGATGATCCCCTGTGCATTGCTGATGATCCCCTGTGCATTGGTGATGATCCCCTGTGCATTGCTGATGATCCCCTGTGCATTGGTGATGATCCCCTGTGCATTGCTGATGATCCCCTGTGCATTGCTGATGATCCCCAGTGCATTGGTGATGATCCCCAGTGCATTGGTGATGATCCCCAGTGCATTGGTGATGATCCCCTGTGCATTGCTGATGATCCCCTGTGCATTGGTGATGACCCCAGTGCATTGGTGATGACCCCAGAGCATTGGTGATGACCCCAGTGCATTGGTGATGATCCCCAGTGCATTGGTGATGACCCCAGAGCAAACTGACCCCAATATATCCGCTTGTTCCTCAGCGCAACAGCGAAGACGTCAGCAACTTTGACGCGGAGTTCACTGACGAGCGGCCGGTGCTGACGCCCGCCAAGCAGCGACCACCGCTCAGCCAGCGGGATCAGGAACTGTTTGTGGACTTTGATTTCACCGCCCCCTGGTGCTCAACATGAGGGCCTGGGCTCAGCTTAAATATGATATTTAATAAAGTCTGCTTATCGCCATTGGTGCTGACTCAATTGCAAAGCTTATGCTTGTGTCTGCACTTTTTGTTTATTTAATTGCGCCAAGTATTAACTATATCGCTTCAATTAATTGTCTTACAAACACATTTTTATAGGCCTTTCTGTTGAGTCGCAACAAAGCATCATATACATTGTGCTAGTCTTGCTTTCATACTGTTTTAGCCTGCTTTCACTCAGTCAGCGGTGGGCGGTCTTCCAGCGGTCTCCATTGCTGTAGGTTTCTGCATTCATTTATTTATTTAGTCAATTAATTAATCAGTGTGAGCTCAACTATTACTGGTGTGCTCACTCTAGTCCTCTTTGTGGTTATTAAGCTCTGCTGCTTTAATAAGCAATATTTGGTGCAATAGGCATTCGACTATTTCAATCATCATTTTGTTCACAGCTATCATTAATCATTACTTTTTTAGTTTTTATTATTAATGCAATTATTGTGCCGTGTTTGCCTCTCTCCAAAGCGCTATTCTTTTCCCTAGATACAATCGTTCAGTCCAGATATTGAAATGCCAGAATACCATGCTTATGGTCCTACTCGTCAGATTGTTTAAATTGTGACTCAGTGACCTGCTCAGCTAGACCCATTCGCAGTGACTCAGTGACCTGCTCAGCTAGACCCATTCGCAGTGACTCAGTGACCTGCTCAGCTAGACCCATTCGCAGTGACTCAGTGACCCGCTCAGCTAGACCCATTCGCAGTGACTCAGTGACCCGCTCAGCTAGACTCATCCGCAGTGACTCAGTGACCCGCTCAGCCAGACCCATTCGCAGTGACTCAGTGACCCGCTCAGCCAGACCCATTCGCAGTGACTCAGTGAACTGCTCAGCCAGACCCATTCGCAGTGACTCAGTGACCCGCTCAGCTAGACCCATTCGCAGTGACTCAGTGACCCGCTCAGCTAGACTCATCCGCAGTGACTCAGTGACCCGCTCAGCCAGACCCATTCGCAGTGACTCAGTGACCCGCTCAGCCAGACCCATTCGCAGTGACTCAGTGAACTGCTCAGCCAGACCCATTCGCAGTGACTCAGTGACCCACTCAGCCAGACCCATTCGCAGTGACTCAGTGACCCACTCAGCCAGACCCATTCGCAGTGACTCAGTGACCCGCTCAGCCAGACCCATTCGCAGTGACTCAGTGACCTGCTCAGCTAGACCCATTCGCAGTGACTCAGTGACCCACTCAGCCAGACCCATTCGCAGTGACTCAGTGACCCGCTCAGCCAGACCCATTCGCAGTGACTCAGTGACCCGCTCAGCCAGACCCATTCGCAGTGACTCAGTGACCCGCTCAGCCAGACCCATTCGCAGTGACTCAGTGACCCGCTCAGCTAGACCCATTCGCAGTGACTCGGTGACTCGCTCAGCTAGACCCATCCTCAGTGACTCAGTGACCCGCTCAGCTAGACTCATTCGCAGTGACTCAGTGACCCGCTCAGCTAGACTCATTCGCAGTGACTCAGTGACCCGCTTAGCTAGACTCATCCGCAGTGACTCAGTGACCCGCTCAGCTAGACCCATTTGCAGTGACTCACTGACCTGCTCAGCCAGACCCATTCGCAGTGACTCAGTGACCCGCTCAGCTAGACTCATCCGCAGTGACTCAGTGACCCGCTCAGCTAGACCCATTCGCAGTGACTCAGTGACCTGCTCAGCCAGACCCATTCGCAGTGACTCAGTGACCCGCTCAGCCAGACCCATTCGCAGTGACTCGGTGACCCGCTCAGCTAGACCCATTCGCAGTGACTCGGTGACTCGCTCAGCTAGACCCATCCTCAGTGACTCAGTGACCTGCTCAGCTAGACCCATTCGCAGTGACTCAGTGACCTGCTCAGCTAGACCCATTCGCAGTGACTCAGTGACCCGCTCAGCTAGACCCATTCGCAGTGACTCAGTGACCCGCTCAGCTAGACCCATTCGCAGTGACTCAGTGACCCGCTCAGCTAGACTCATCCGCAGTGACTCAGTGACCCGCTCAGCCAGACCCATTCGCAGTGACTCAGTGACCCGCTCAGCCAGACCCATTCGCAGTGACTCGGTGACTCGCTCAGCTAGACCCATCCTCAGTGACTCAGTGACCTGCTCAGCTAGACCCATTCGCAGTGACTCAGTGACCCGCTCAGCTAGACCCATTCGCAGTGACTCAGTGACCCGCTCAGCTAGACCCATTCGCAGTGACTCAGTGACCCGCTCAGCTAGACTCATCCGCAGTGACTCAGTGACCCGCTCAGCCAGACCCATTCGCAGTGACTCAGTGACCCGCTCAGCCAGACCCATTCGCAGTGACTTAGTGACCCGCTCAGCTAGACCCATTCGCAGTGACTCAGTGACCCGCTCAGCTAGACTCATCCGCAGTGACTCAGTGACCCGCTCAGCCAGACCCATTCGCAGTGACTCGGTGACCTGCTCAGCCAGACCCATCCTCAGTGACTCAGTGACCTGCTCAGCTAGACCCATTCGCAGTGACTCAGTGACCCGCTCAGC
Organism: Macrostomum lignano; assembly: GCA_002269645.1. Lineage (NCBI taxonomy): Eukaryota > Metazoa > Platyhelminthes > Macrostomidae > Macrostomum > Macrostomum lignano. The sequence goes on along the minus strand of NIVC01001824.1, from coordinate 36,042 downwards.
TAGACCCATTCGCAGTGACTCAGTGACCCGCTCAGCCAGACCCATTCGCAGTGACTCGGTGACCTGCTCAGCCAGACCCATTCGCAGTGACTCAGTGACCCGCTCAGCCAGACCCATTCGCAGTGACTCGGTGACTCGCTCAGCTAGACCCATCCTCAGTGACTCAGTGACCTGCTCAGCTAGACCCATTCGCAGTGACTCAGTGACCCGCTCAGCTAGACCCATTCGCAGTGACTCAGTGACCCGCTCAGCCAGACCCCTACTGCATACTTAGACATTATAATCGGTGCTACTTCTTGGCGAACAACTCATTCGCTAAGCTCATTGCTTCCGCCTTAGTGCTTTTCCTGCCAAAGCTAAGAAATTCGCCAATCAGAAATGTGTGCAACTTTCGTACACATATTATTACTGCAATTCAGCATATTCTGTTTAGTACTCCACAATGTCATTCTAATAAGCTCGTATTTTTCAAAAGTACATGCTGTCCTTTTTATAAACACTCGCCTCTGCAACTTAGTTCAAGCACCCGCAAAATTTTCCTGTGATAAACAGCCGTCTCGTTGTCCTTTTTATTATTTATTCTAATTATATTATCTGCTCCTGCATGCAAAATAAACCAGGCCAGCTATGTGTGTGTTTGACAAATTTGCGTTCAAAATTTATTTGAATCTCTAATGTCATTTTTAGCTTCATTAATTGGCTTACAGTCAAGTCACTGACAGTCAAGTCACTGACAGTAAAAATTGGCTGATAGTTAAGTCACTGACAGTCAAGTCACTGACAGTAAAAATTGGCTGATAGTTAAGTCACTGACAGTCAAGTCACTGACAGTAAAATTGGCTGATAGTTAAGTCACTGACAGTCAAGTCACTGACAGTAAAAATTGGCTGATAGTTAAGTCACTGACAGTCAAGTCACTGACAGTAAAAATTGGCTGATAGTTAAGTCACTGACAGTCAAGTCACTGACAGTAAAAATTGGCTGATAGTTAAGTCACTGACAGTCAAGTCACTGACAGTAAAATTGGCTGATAGTTAAGTCACTGACAGTCAAGTCACTGACAGTAAAAATTGGCTGATAGTTAAGTCACTGACAGTCAAGTCACTGACAGTAAAATTGGCTGATAGTTAAGTCACTGACAGTCAAGTCACTGACAGTAAAAATTGGCTGATAGTTAAGTCACTGACAGTCAAGTCACTGACAGTAAAATTGGCTGATAGTTAAGTCACTGACAGTCAAGTCACTGACAGTAAAAATTGGCTGATAGTTAAGTCACTGACAGTCAAGTCACTGACAGTAAAATTGGCTGATAGTTAAGTCACTGACAGTCAAGTCACTGACAGTAAAAATTGGCTGATAGTTAAGTCACTGACAGTCAAGTCACTGACAGTAAAATTGGCTGATAGTTAAGTCACTGACAGTCAAGTCACTGACAGTAAAAATTGGCTGATAGTTAAGTCACTGACAGTCAAGTCACTGACAGTAAAAATTGGCTGATAGTTAAGTCACTGACAGTAAAAATTGGCTGATAGTTAAGTCACTGACAGTAAATATTGGCTGACAGTCAAGTCACTGACAGTCGAGTCACTGACAGTAAAAATTGGCTGACAGTCAAGTGAGTTTTGCCATAGACAAAATCGGAAGAGACAAGTGCAGTCAGTTAGAAAAAAATAAATCATGGATAAGGTTCATATCCACCTTGGAAAAACTTTGCTCTCTTGCCATTCGAGAGGTGATAAGCACCTCCCGGTCCGTCACAGCTAGCAAGACCAAGAAATAATTGATTGTCTATTCATCTTTACACACTGACAGAGTCGCACTAAAATTAATAACGAAACCATTTTTTATTAATCCCCAAGTCGAATGACGGGCAGTTCTTCGAGTATAGCCTTATGTGCCATAGTTACAAGCTGTAGAGGCAGGTACAAGTGTTTGTAAAAATTAATAAATATCTACGATAGCTCGTACAGCTATTGAGCCGGTCCTATTCAAGTGCTATTAGCACCTGCTTAAGTGGTGGTTCTACTTTTCCCAATGACGATCACTAATCCTAGCTGCAGTATGCCGTGTGACCCGTTGCCCTTTCTACAAGTATTGATTGGCTGTTAAGGAGCTGTCGGTCTCTAGAAAAGTGCTGGACGTGTCGGTAGCAACTTGCTTGCAAATCATTTCTCGAAGCGAAAAATCCGTATAGTAGATCTTGCTTGCACTCGCTTTCCCGCGCCTGTGCATTGTACAAATGCATGCCTTCTAGCAATCGTTTTAGGCATTCCATTAGCAGATTAAAGGCCATTCTCTTTTTCAAAGCCATTTTTCGCGATTGTCCGTCCCGGATGTTAATCCGGTTTGCAAGCTCTTGAAGAAGTGAGAGCGTGTCCAATATTCTACCAGTGCTACAGTGCTACACTCTTATGCATACTCCTAGGCATACATCGTAGTGTCTTGTGTAGCAACTCCATAGAACTGATGTGTGTATAGTTATATATCATCTCACTCGCTTCTGGAGGTGGTCGGAGCTCAGCAATGACAATATGGAAGGGTAGTTAAGGTGAGGTGAGAAGTAGGGTAAAATATGAGCCATAGACACAATCTGGGAGAGGGTAGCCAAGGTGACGTGGGGGATTCGAGAGACAGCTGAGCCATTGACACAATCTGGGAGAGGGTAGCCAAGGTGACGTGGGGGATTCGAGAGACAGCTGAGCCATAGACACAATCTGGGAGAAGGTAGCCAAGGTGAGGTGAGGAATAGAGTGAGACAGAGCTGAGCCATTGACACAATCTGGGAGAAGGTAGCCAAGGTGAGGTGAGGAATAGAGTGAGACAGAGCTGAGCCATTGACACAATCTGGGAGAAGGTAGCCAAGGTGAGGTGAGGAATAGAGTGAGACAGAGCTGAGCCATTGACACAATCTGGGAGAAGGTAGCCAAGGTGAGGTGAGGAATAGAGTGAGACAGAGCTGAGCCATTGACACAATCTGGGAGAGGGTAGCCAAGGTGAGGTGAGGAATAGAGTGAGACAGAGCTGAGCCATAGACACAATCTGGGAGAGGGTAGCCAAGGTGAGGTGAGGAGGGCTGAGCCATAGACACAATCTGGGAGAGGGTAGCCAAGGTGAGGTGAGGAATAGAGTGAGACAGAGCTGAGCCATAGACACAATCTGGGAGAGGGTAGCCAAGGTGAGGTGAGGAATAGAGTGAGACAGAGCTGAGCCATAGACACAATCTGGGAGAGGGTAGCCAAGGTGAGGTGAGGAATAGAGTGAGACAGAGCTGAGCCATAGACACAATCTGGGAGAGGGTAGCCAAGGTGAGGTGAGGAGGGCTGAGCCATAGACACAATCTGGGAGAGGGTAGCCAAAGTGAGGTGAGGAATAGAGTGAGACAGAGCTGAGCCATAGACACAATCTGGGAGAGGGTAGCCAAGGTGAGGTGAGGAATAGAGTGAGACAGAGCTGAGCCATAGACACAATCTGGGAAAGGGTAGCCAAGGTGAGGTGAGGAGGGCTGAGCCATAGACACAATCTGGGAGAGGGTAGCCAAGGTGAGGTGAGGAATAGAGTGAGACAGAGCTGAGCCATAGACACAATCTGGGAGAGGGTAGCCAAGGTGTGGTGAGGAGGGCTGAGCCATAGACAATCTGGGAGAGGGTAGCCAAGGTGAGGTGAGGAGGGCTGAGCCATAGACACAATCTGGGAGAGGGTAGCCAAGGTGAGGTGAGGAATAGAGTGAGACAGAGCTGAGCCATTGACACAATCTGCGAGTCATTAGAAAATATCAATAACTTTACACGAGAAATAAATAAGAGCGTGTCCAATATTCTACCAGACTACAATGGCATATAGAAGCTGTTGGTTCGAGCTGCGTGCCAGCAATTCAGTGACTAATAGTTTATTGGAACTGCAAACGAACCAACCATTCGATACATCGCAAGGCTGCAGCATCGAGTGGAAAATGGCTTGATAGAAAGAAGGCCATCAGTCAGTTTGCAACAGCTTTGGAGTTGAAAATATTTTGAACTGGTCCGCTACACGATCGAATCGTTATTGCATAATAATAAATGATTGTATCCATGCGACTGGATTTCCAGTGCACGAATTCTTCGCTTTCGAAGGCTGCAGCTGCCTGGAGAGGCTGCGAATTTGGGATGGAAATTTTTATCGCAGGCCAGAATCAACGGCATTGCATGCCAGATTATCCGTGAAGGGCTTCGTTCATCCGCTGCAGATCACTATCACGCGCCCGCATTTAATTAACCTGTGCCCAGTCAATTTTAGGAATTCAAATACAGTGCTGTAGAGCAGTATCGCTGCGTGAGCACTCTCCGCAGGCAGTGTGTCATACTGTAAGTCTAACATAGAATTTATGAGTACACATCAAAAATACGTTCTGCCGGCAAGCTTGCACTGAATTTCAACGCTGAATGGGAGCTGATGCTGCTGTACACGAAATACGAGGATACAAGTGGAATAGTTTTTATGCAACACGAGAGCATGAGTGCATCGGTGCGACACAGCTAGACGGTTGAAGATGTGCCAGTAGTGTAGACTTTTTGCTTGTTAAAATCAAATGGAGTGGCTGAGTAGCTCATTAGGATGAAACGCAGACGGGTCAAAAATGGCTGTGCGCTCTTTGCCGAGGGCAGCAGACTTTCTCGCAAACGAACTGGAACTCAACTGCAGGTACTACTGCTCAGTAGTTTGGTTTCGGAGAGCCTCTCGAAGATGGCTTGCTCAGGCCGGCCGGCCTATTTTGTACGAGAACACATAGTTGGCCCGTTTGCCGGACCCGTAGCGCTGGCACTGGCAGCGCATCAATCGGTGGAAGGTCTTGCGGAAGGTCGGGTTGAATATGTGATACACGATAGGATTGAACATTGAGGCGCTGTAGGCCACCCACTCCAGTATGGGCACTACAGTTGGAGTGTACACCTGGCAACTCGTGCAGAAATAATCAACCAGATAAGCAATGAAGAACGGCAGATAGCAGGTGACGAACAGGCCGAACAGAATGCCCAGCACCTGCACGGCCTTGGAGCCGCGGTGAATATAATCCATGCGCTTCTTCTGCTCGCTCGTCTCCGGCTTGAACGTCTTCTTGGCGTTCTCCGTTACAATAGTGAAGCTGAGCTTCTTCCTGGTGCTGCAGCTCGAGAGGCTGTTGCTGCGCCTGCGAGGCTTTCGATCCTGCTCAGGCGGCAGCATGCCGTCGTCCGAGTACACTGAGCAGACCGACACCCGGCTGGGCACCCGCAGCAGCCGGGAGACGTCATTGTTGGCGTCCAAGCCGCTGCTGCTCAGCCCGTTCTCAGAGCGGCTAAGCCGGCGGCTGAGCTGGCCCGGAGAGCCGCCGGCGGTGTCAGCGGCCGCTGCACCAGCCTCGATGCGCATCGGCGAGCCTCCGGCGACCAGCAGCTCGCTCGGCTGCCTGTCTGAATGGCGTCGCCGTAAATTTCCGGGACTCGGCGGCAGCTCCAGTGAGGCCCCAGCCGCGCGCCTGCTCGGTGACGGCGATAGGAGTCGGCGCCGGGACGACGGAGTTGTTGCTTCCAGGCCGCCGCGGCCGCTTCCGCTGGACTCGATTGGCGAAGCCGACGTTCCAGACGCGGTGGCGGCTCTGAGCGCAGAGGACGGACTGGCCACGCTGCCCCTGCTGGACTGACGGCTCGAAGCGAGCTGCTGCTTCCGCCGTTGCTGCTGCTGCTGCTGCTGCTGCTGCTGCTGCTGCTGCTGCTGCTGCTGCTGCTGCAGTTGCTTTAATCCGAAGGCCTGAGCGCTGGGCCTCACGACCAACGGCAGCAGGGAGGCATTTAAATCGCGGGCGTTCTTCGTCTGCTCAATAATAGTGCTCACGGTCAGAACGTAGGTGACAGTCATGATCAGCAAGGGCAGGTAGAAGGTGACGGTGGTGGCAATGATGATGAAGTAGGCATTGTGCGGCCCGCAGCCCTTGAACGAGTCCTCGTCAGTTTTTTCCAGCCACAGGGCGAACATGAACAGCGGGCCGGCGATGGAGAACGGGATGAGCCAGGCGCACAGAATCTTGGCGACCAGTGCGGACTTCCGCTTCTGCCGGTGGTACTTAAGCGGATTGTTCAGGGCGAAGTACCGGTCAATGGAGATGGTGCACAGGTGTATTATCGTTGACGAGGTGAAAAACACGTCGAGGCTGTACCAGACCAGGCAGACGCTCCTCGGAATGCGGCTCATCCCACCTGAGTAGCGGAGGGGTGGGAAGTCAGAATCGAGTGGATCGAATGCAGCTAATTAGGCCTTCGCTCAGAGATGCAGGAAGCCCTAATTTAGAGAGAAATTTAGAGAGAGAGAGAGTCTAAATGCGTGTTACAAAAACAGTTTTCTTAGAAGCAGACAGACTCAGATTGGCCTCACTCTGCTTTCAGCACTCCTTCCGAGTCCCTGATAGCGATGAGGCACAGAGGCCTAATCGGATGCTGGATGTCTGCAGCTCAGCATTCGCGATGCGAGCTCCTTCCTGTCTGGGAAATCTTTCCTGCTGGGAATTAAATTGTTCAAACTGCCCATCAAAGGCGAATGAAAAGGGGGGGGGAGATTTTTTGTCACTCAAAAAATCAGCTACAATGTCTTGAGCGTTGATAAAATATTGATAATTTTCTCTCTGAATTTTTGGACACAGAAATGGCACCATGAGGATCGTGAGACTTACATGCGATGACGATGCGAGCATTAAGAAAATTGGCTCCAGGGGGAGATCAAAAGGTAATTAATAATCAGGATTGCTAATTAATGCAGTTTTCACTTCCTGCAAAGATGACAAGAGATTTCATTACGGCAGGAAGGCTTGAAGTCTGCATTAATTTACCTCCTTCATTTTCTTGATTCTTTTTGCCTGCTGATTTCTTTGTGCGTAGCAATCACTTTGTTGTGCTGTGCTGTGCTGTGTTGTGCTGTGCTGTGCTGTGCTGTGCTGTGCTGTGCTGTGCTGTGCTGTGTTGTGCTGTGCTGTGCTGTGTTGTGTTGTGCTGTGCTGTGTTGTGTTGTGTTGTGCTGTGCTGTGCTGTGTTGTGCTGTGCTGTGCTGTGTTGTGCTGTGTTGTGTTGTGCTGTGTTGTGCTGTGCTGTGCTGTGTTGTGCTGTGTTGTGCTGTGTTGTGTTGTGCTGTGCTGTGCTGTGTTGTGCTGTGCTGTGCTGTGCTGTGTTGTGCTGTGCTGTGCTGTGTTGTGCTGTGTTGTGTTGTGCTGTGTTGTGCTGTGCTGTGCTGTGTTGTGCTGTGTTGTGTTGTGCTGTGTTGTGTTGTGTTGTGCTGTGCTGTGCTGTGTTGTGCTGTGCTGTGCTGTGCTGTGTTGTGCTGTGTTGTGTTGTGTTGTGTTGTGCTGTGTTGTGTTACGCTGTGTTGTGTTGTGCTGTGTTGTGTTGTGCTGTGTTGTGCTGTGCTGTGTTGTGTTGTGCTGTGCTGTGCTGTGTTGTGCTGTGTTGTGCTGTGTTGTGCTGTGCTGTGTTGTGTTGTGCTGTGCTGTGCTGTGTTGTGCTGTGCTGTGCTAAATAAATATATCATACTTCAATGAGGGCCCAGAGTTCCACAGCTGTCTATACTACGCTTATAAAGTACAGCATGCAAAAGTGAGCTATAGAGAGGCTGGGAAAGCTGAATAATAAATTAGATGCGGCTAAGAATGAACGTCGGACTCAAAAAGCGGAGTTACTTCTTCATCAGGTCCGGTCCAGTGTGCAATCACTGCGCCGCTGAGGGCTCCTGTCCTGCTGGCTCTTATCAATCTTTGCCTTGCTGATCGCCCTGCGCCGGGGTATCTCAAATGAACCCAGCTGAACGCTCGCCGCAAGAGAAAAACAGAGTCTGATCTTTCGATTTCCCTCGACTCGGGAGTCAGCCCCCCCCCCGCAGCTGCTGGGTGACCAGCCCGAGCATTAATTAATGCCGCCCCGACTATAGCAGAAATATAGGCGGAAAATTTGAACACTTTTTTTCGTGCTGCGGGACAAGTGCGCTGGGTGGCTTCAGGTCCACTTGCCACTTTTTTAGGCTGAGCTGGACTCACGGAATAAAGCATCGCGCTGCAGATGATTAAGGGGCTTCAGGACGCTGTCAGTCTCTAGTCTCTGAGCACACCGACAGCCATACACAGCATGCAGTCATTGTCTCCTAGTCTCTGAGCACACCGTCAGCCATACACAGCATGCAGTCAGTGTCTCCTAGTCTCTGAGCACACCGTCAGCCATACACAGCATGCAGTCATTGTCTCCTAGTCTCTGAGCACACCGTCAGCCATACACAGCATGCAGTCAGTGTCTCCTAGTCTCTGAGCACACCGTCAGCCATACACAGCATGCAGTCAGTGTCTCCTAGTCTCTGAGCACACCGTCAGCCATACACAGCATGCAGTCAGTGTCTCCTAGTCTCTGAGCACACCGTCAGCCATACACAGCATGCAGTCATTGTCTCCTAGTCTCTGAGCACACCGTCAGCCATACACAGCATGCAGTCATTGTCTCCTAGTCTCTGAGCACACCGTCAGTTCCTTAAGGGATCGAGTTTTTCGAGTTTTTCATCTCACTTCTTTTAGTCGTGACAATTCGACTCATGATAGCCACCGAGATATCTTTGGGACTTTCGTCCTGACCTCGATTGGGATTTTTGCTTGAATTCCCCTGAAGTACTCAATCACTCGCTCACACTGGTCTGTTTGAACGTGAAGTGGCCACCTCTCGCTTTGCAACCCTTTGCCAATTCGGTCAATCCAGAACCGTTTGAACCGATCAAGCAAGATTTTAAGGTGGAAACTCTTGCTGGGCAAAGCGCTGGAAAATCTTGGCAAGGTCATCCTTTGCGTGCCGACAGTCCGGTGGATCGAATAGAATAAAGGATTCTGCGCATGGCTTCATCTGACTCAAGTAGGTTGCCATGGGGCGGCCTTTAAGGAGAGGCTGCTGTTTTGGATAGGAGGAGCACAGTGTTAGTTTCATAGTCAGCAGGCTAATTGCCCCAGATGTGAGGACCCGGGCCCAGCTTTCACTCTCCCGCACTCACAGCCGCTCTCATGCGGCGAACAGAAATAGAGAAGAGAGGGGGGAAAGAGAGGCGCTAAGCCTTAATTAAAGTCGTCAGGCGCCTATATATACTCCAATATCTGCCGGAAGGCCAGTGAATAGCGGAGTTGGGGCGGCTCGAATCACTGCTCACTGCTCAGTCCCAACCTCTGCCAATGCATACGCAGCTCCCGGCCCTGAATATCGCTTCGCTGCTAAACAGATTTTTTTACAGGAGCCGAGGCTGCCCTAACCCTGTCAGAAGCGCGCCCTGGCAACTGGGGGGGGGGGCTGGGGGACTGAGTGACGATATTCCGCTCTGCGTTACATAGCCCAAGAAATTCCATATCTTTAAAGTACACCATTGAAACACAGTTCACCTTGTTCAAGATTCTATATCATTAGGATCATTGTGATAATTGTGATAATTGGGATCATTGGGATAATTAGGATCATTGGAATAATTGGGATCATTGGAATCACTGGGATCATTGGGATAATTAGGATCATTGGGATAATTGGGATCATTGGGATGATTGGGATAATTGGGATAATTGGGATCATTGGGACCATGGGGATTATTGGGATCACTGGGATCATGGGGATTATTGGGATCAGTGGTATCATTAGGATCGTTGGGGATCACTGGGATCATTGGGCTCATTGAGATAATTGGGATCATTGGGATAATTGGAATCATTGGGATCGTTGGGGATCATTGGGATAATTGGGATCATTGGGATAATTGGGAGCATTCGGATAATTGGGAGCATTCGGATAATTGGGAGCATTCGGATAATTGGGATCATTGGGATAATTGGGATAATTGGGATCATTGGGATAATTGGGATAATTGGGATAATTGGGATAATTGGAATCATTGGGATAATTGGGATAATTGGGATAATTGGGATAATTGGGATTTTTGGGATAATTGGGATAATTGGGATCATTGGGATAATTGGGATAATTGGGATTATTGGGATCATTGGGATCATTGGGATAATTGGGATAATTGGGATCATTGGGATAATTTGGATTTTTGGGACCATGGGGATTACGAGCGTATTGGGATCACTGGGATCGCTGAATCCATTGAGATCTAATTGGGATCATTGGAATTATTGGGATAAAAATCTTGCACTTTCAGCTCTCTAACGACCATCACAAACTACTCTATAAGCTGTAGACAATCTCAAAAGTGATCTCTAAGAAACTCTTCTCTGAATGGTAATTTTTATCCCAACATCGGGATTCGGGACGGGAACCCGTACGAGCACAGATCCCAGCACATTCGTGTTTCATTTCGATTTTTATCCCTCACTCGAGGCCGAAGCACCGGCCAAGCCATGCTGCTGGGGATTAGGCCGGAGCGGGGATCGGCTTTAATAATTGGAATTTCAGTCCAGCCAAATGCAGGCGCAGATGGACAGGCGGGGCGCTGAGTGGCGCCGCTTCAACTGCTAGCGGGAGAGCGCCATGTGCTGGCATGCTTGGTCACAAGTGTGAGTTGCAGAGGTGTCGTTTGCTAGCAGTAATAATATTTAAAATTGGGAATGCTTTTTAGATGCATATGTAATCCTATATGCACGTACGAGAGAGCCGCCCGGTCGCTAGCCTAGTAAAACAGCTTTCTTCTTTCAGTTCAGTAGCAAAGAAGAATACATAAGCTATTTTATAAAAATAAAGGCAGCTGAAATTACTTTGATAAGTTTAGAAGCCCAACAAGCTTGCAGACGAAAACAACTTGCTGATTGGTTCAGTCGTAATAATGTACATTAGCCAACGCCACTGAAATGTACATTGGACCAGCTTACGCTGGATCAACCAAGAAAGGCAATAAAAATTGGGCGGCCTGGCGGGGGTTTTGTGTGGAATGACGCAGTTAGAGGGGTGGCCAATAAATGAGCATTTTTTTAAAAACATGTACAACAAAATGCTTCAGTTTACATGTAACTATCGGGGCGCTTCATAAACCTGAAATTTCACAATGTCACAATGGCTTGCTAGGGTTTTCGATGTTTTTAAATTTCGGTGTTGGGAAATTTTGAGCTTATGAACAACAGTTTCGACATTGTGAAAATTCTGGTCTGTGAAACGACCCCTAACTTTCTACTGAATTGAAAGTAGTTTACACGCAAATGTGTTGCTATTGGCCCATCTAAATACTTTAGCGTCTGTGGCCTAAGCCTAGTGGGCTAACACGTCACCGTGAGCGAGCTCAAAGAAATCACGGGATGTCGAATGTGAATTTAATTTCACTCAATGCTAGCTGTCTCTGAAAATTGGGTTGGAAACACATCTTGCCTTTGTTGCCTAAAGCTTTGCTGCTGGCGATTTCTCCGGTTTATAATGGAAAATCTCGAAAATTTAATTAAATCTAGTCGGAGCCTATAATTTCCTTCAATCTTCCTCTCTACAAATTCGATTTGTTCCTCGACGTCAATCCTGCTCACAGGGGAATCGCTGGCCGTCCCCGCCTGCTCACCGTGAATCATCTTGAACGCGGAGACTGGCATCACCAGCACGGCGCACAGCAGGTCACTGATGGCCAGGGACACCAGGAAGGAGTTGAAGCGGCTGCGCAGGCGGGACTCAACGAACACGCTCACGCAGACGAGCACGTTGCCCCAGACGGACAGCGCCGGGATGCTGTAGAGTGACAGGTAGGCCCAGTTGTAGGTGGCGGGGCTCTGGGTTGAGTTGGCCTCCGTGCTGCTCATGTTGACCGCACTGGCTGCCATTGCCCAATCAGTAGGCAAGATTTTGGTCTCTACAGATGCTGAATAGTCTGAAAAGAAAAAAATCAAGCTCAAATTCGAAAACCGGTGGGTTCACACCTGGCTGCAGAAATACAACAAAAAGAACTCACTGGAATGATGCTGCAGACTCGCTTTTTTACCAGATAGCTTTGACCGGGAGTTGAGCTGAGCCTGTCCAAGGCTTCTCAGGGGAGCCACCTTCTCCTCCGGTTGGGAAGACGCGGCAGCGACATTCTTCCCCGTAGTCGGGGCGGGGCTTAAGCCGCTCATTGGCCGCTTGCCCTGGAGCAAATCCGCTACTGTGCTGCCAAAAACCCAGGCAGAAAAGCAACTTCCAAGACGCGGGGCTTTGCAGAGGATTAGAATCCACTAGCTGGGCAGTCAAAGCGACAGAACGGGACGCGAGGCTGATCACAAGGAATTAGCCTGAAGGATGCACCAGCCGGCGGAAGCAGCAGGCAGAGAGAGAGAGATTTGTATCTTCCGACTCCGGGATCTAAAGAGGCGAATGCTTGAAGAGCGATGGGCTTCCTTTGTCAATTGCATCCATCTGTGGGGCTCCCGTTAGGAAGTCATCTCAGGCGTGCTCACTCACTTTTCAACTCTTCGAGTTCGCTCAAAATTCTTTTCAAAGTGGCTTTTACGGCTTTTTTAAAGTAAAGACGGGCATCTTTTTTGGCCTAAATGCGACCTAGCAGAGCCTCGGAAACTTTGCGGCATCAGCTGCTATGCGTGCCCAAGTACATGATGCCTCACACCGAGTACATGATGCCTCACACCGAGTACATGATGCCTCACACCGAGTACATGATGCCTCACACCGAGTACATGATGCCTCACACCGAGTACATGATGCCTCACACCGATTATATGATGCCTCACACCGAGTACATGATGCCTCACACCGAGTACATGATGCCTCACACCGAGTATATGATGCCTCACACCAAGTACATGATGCCTCACACCGATTATATGATGCCTAATTAAGCTGTCGCCTTGATGCGGACTAAACTGAATGATGCGCCACATTCAGCAAAAAATGCATCAAATTGAATGAATGATGGGCCACATCGATTAGAAGGAACCATGCCATTATCACACTCGTACATGATGCAGCATACACGATAATTCATCACATCAATTGCGGATGCTGATGCATTGTAAAGTTCTTGACATGCAGTTCGTACAGAAATGAGATCAACAACTCAACAGCAGTGGTACAATGCAAGCTGTCTTTCTTCGGTCACAGAGACTCGGACTAGCAAAGCAGCTATGAAAAAGGAGACAGAATGAAATTCTGATCGGCAATACACAGCAGCGCAATCTGAATCGGCGCAACATTCGAGCTGCCATTTAATAGCTGGCCTGATTGAGACTTTGAATTCCCAGCAGCTGAGACTCACATCTCCAGTTGCTAATGGAGCTCCGACCCCCCCCCCCTCGAGGCAGGGGCGCCCGCGCAATCACCGGAGCAGAACCACCACTGGCTTGCCTGCATTATCTTCCATTCGGCAAGTCGAGTAGCTCCACCTTCGCTCCCCTGCTCATTCTACTCCCTTATCTATCTCCAGTCACAAATCTAATTATGCCCGGCCTGGGCTCACAATCACGGAGGCCCCTGAGGAAAGACTCAAATGAGTTGGAACTTGCCACCCCGAGGGTTGCCTGAGATCAGGGGGGGGATGGGAAATATGCCTAGAATAGAGCCTTTCCCCTGCAAGGTCCGTCAGAGTTTCTCGCAGTCATCAATCTACCCGCATCCTCCGAGCCTGCATGCGCTGGCGCCTCCCCGGGGCGCAGAAATCCATTTGTTTTCCGTGAGAGATAAGAGAGAAAACCCGAGTTGCTTACAGAGATATGAAAAATTGCATTTGAATCGCTGTACGAGTCAGTCAGTCAGTCAGTCAGTCAGTCAGTCAGTCAGTCAGTCAGTCAGTCAGTCAGTCAGTCAGTCAGTCAGTCAGTCAGTCAGTCAGTCAGTCAGTCAGTCAGTCAGTCAGTCAGTCAGTCAGTCAGTCAGTCAGTCAGTCAGTCAGTCAGTCAGTCAGTCAGTCAGTCAGTCAGTCAGTCAGTCAGTCAGTCAGTCAGTCAGGTCAACAAGAAAAGAGCATGTTTATAATATTCCTATGGATTCGGACATTTGAGTAGTGAAGGCTTTTCTTTGTATTCATTTTGGACTCCCAATGCGCTCGATTGTTTTCAGCCGCAGTGCTGACGCAAAGCTGCTGCGCGAAGCCGTGAGAGCAGCAGCACCTGGCCATACCACCGGTCAGTATTGGAAGAAAAACATGCCGAACTCCCATTGTGAAACCCCGGCTAAAACTGCATGACTTGACCAAGATAAGACCCGTGATGCATAAATACCGCCCCGCTGTGGTTCGGCAAAAATTTCCGCTTGCACAAAGCAATCAGTCCTTATAGGCTATCCATAGGTATAGAAAGAAGACAATTAGAAACTTTTACGCGAAATGAAACTGACTCTGTTGTTTGCTGCGCTTGCTTGCGCCTTCGCTGCGGTTCTCGCTGACCCGGTCAAGTTTAAGGATTGCGGTAAGATATTGGAAAGCAATCATCAAAGGCTGATTCGTAGCTCGTTCGGTTTCTAAGGGGTAATAGGGACTTACATGTAGTGAACAATCTGAGGGGCAGAAGCGGCTTACTCAAGAATCTGAGAGGCAGAAGCGGCTTACTGAAGAATCTGAGGGGCAGAAGCGGCTTACTCAAAAATCTGAGGGGCAGAAGCGGCTTACTGAAGAATCTGAGGGGCAGAAGCGGCTTACTGAAGAATCTGAGGGGCAGAAGCGGCTTAGTTAAGAATCTGAGGGGCAGAAGCGGCTTACTCAAGAATATGAGGGGCAGAAGCGACTTACTGAAGAATCTGAGGGGCAGAAGCGACTTACTGAAGAATCTGAGGGGCAGAAGCGGCTTACTGAAGAATCTGAGGGGCAGAAGCGACTTACTGAAGAAACTGAGGGGCAGAAGCGACTTACTGAACAATCTGAGGGGCAGAAGCGACTTACTGAACAATCTGAGGGGCAGAAGCGACTTACTGAAGAATCTGAGGGGCAGAAGCGGCTTACTGAAGAATCTGAGGGGCAGAAGCGGCTTACTGAAGAATCTGAGGGGCAGAAGCGGCTTACTCAAGAATCTGAGGGGCAGAAGCGACTTACTGAACAATCTGAGGGGCAGAAGCGACTTACTGCAGAAGAATCTGAGGGGCAGAAGCGGCTTATACATGTAAAAGAATCGAGCGGCTTATTGAAGAAAAATTGCCGCTATTTTTATAGTGCACTACTTAAAGCAGTAGGTATGGCGTGTGATTCTGTAACAAAGAAAGTACAATTGTTTGCTACTCAGGCTCCAAGGTCGGCAAGATCAATAGCGTGGACATCAACCCGTGCCCGAAGTTGCCCTGCGAGCTGAAGCGCGGTACCAAAGTTGGCGTCACCGTGGACTTCACCTCGAGCGAAAGCGCCACCGCGGTCAAGTCAGTGGTGCACGGAGTGATCTCGGGCATCGCCGTGCCGTTCCCGCTGCCCGATCCGAACGCCTGCAACGCTATGAGCCCAAAGTGCCCGCTGTCCAACGGCGCCAGCTACAAGTACACCAATGCGCTCGAGGTGCAGCAGGCCTACCCCACTGTGAGTGGAATTGCCTAATTAAACTGGGTATTTAATTACTTCTCCTCGACCTGTGGAGTACACTGCAGATGAACGAACTTTTACGAACAGGGAACCACCAAAGAAGGACACTCGTAGAAGGCCAATTTTTGCAGCAAACTTTATCATAGAAATAAATAGGAAGTGTTCTGCAGTTCTTATTAGCACTAAATCGACAATACCTCATGCTCCGAACTTCCAAAGTGCAAGCGAAGCAAGTATAAAGGTGTGTGCTTTGTCCGAGGCGTTTTTATCAGGTCTCTGTATGATAGAACCTCATTTCATGGTATTCACCAATAGAAAAACTTTATGAATCTATTTAAAAAGCAAAGGAGTGAGACGAATTTCGAGTGTTATCGCAATCTTAAGAAATATTTTTCAAACTTTATAAGATAAAAAGACTTATAAAGTCAATTTAGTGTTAAGAAAACCAAAGAAGTGCTTCGATCTCGCCAATGCAGTAGCTATGCAGCGAAATCCAGTTAAGTTAGCTTGTGTGGTATGTAGCGACGAACGTACTTACATTGTCCATTGTTATTCCTGTCGTTCACACTAAACACAGTCCAGAAACTTTTGCAATAGTCCATTGTTATTCCTGTCGTTCACACTAAACACAGTCCAGAAACTTTTGCAATAGTCCATTGTTAATCCTGTCGTTCACACTAAACACAGTCCAGAAACTTTTGCAATAGTCCATTGTTAATCCTGTCGTTCACACTAAACACAGTCCAGAAACTTTTGCAATAGTCCATTGTTAATCCTGTCGTTCACACTAAACACAGTCCAGAAACTTTTGCAATAGTCTATGGTTATTCCTGTCGTTCACACTAAACACAGTCCAGAAACTTTTGCAATAGTCCATGGTTATTCCTGTCGTTCACGGTAAACACAGTCCAGAAACTTTTGCAATAGTCTATGGTTATTCCTGTCGTTCACGGTAAACAGTCATGTTGCAACACCCCTCGTATTATTGGAATATTACTGCCCAGTTGACTATGAGATCAATTACAGTTGGTAAATGCAAATCGTGCTCACAAATATAATTCAATAATTTCCCACAGCTCGCACTGGTGGTCAGGTGGGAGCTGACTGACTCCAACAACAATGACCTCGTCTGCTTTGAAGTGCCAGCCAGGGTTGTCTAAGCCAAAAATGTCTGCAAAGTTGCGGCGCACTGAGCGTTAACAACTTACAGGCCTTGGCTGCTAAAAGAATTGCCAATTTTTGTATTAGTAGCAGTTTGACAGTTTGCAATGAGTCGACAAGTATAAAATACACACGAGCTAAACTTGGAAAGAAAGCAAAGTTAAAAAATTCGTTAACCGCAAAGTATCTTTTAATTACAATACTTAACACGCTATTGCCATGTACTCACATGATTTGGGCTTGTGCTGAAAAATTGGCTGGTGCTTATTAAGTGAGTCACACGGTAACACCCATGGGACGATTTCATCTCTGCAGAAAGCACCTCTTTCATATCACCGACAAATCAGTTTAGCAGCCTCTTTGACAACTCATATCTCAATACTGAATTCATATCTCCGACACTTCATATCACTGACACTTCATATCTCCGACACTTCATATCTCCGACACTTCATATCACTGGCACTCCATATCTCCGACACTCCATATCTCCGACACTTCATATCTCCGACACTCCATATCTCCGACACTCCATATCTCCGACACTCCATATCACTGACACTCCATATCTCCGACACTTCATATCTCTGACACTCCATATCTCCGACACTCCATATCACTGACACTTCATATCTCCGATACTCCATATCTCCGACACTCCATATCTCCGACACTTCATATCTCCGACACTCCATATCTCGGACACTCCATATCTCGGACACTTCATATCTCTGACACTTCATATCTCCGACACTCCATATCTCCGACACTCCATATCACTGACACTTCATATCTCCGACACTTCATATCTCTGACACTTCATATCACTGACACTCCATATCTCCGACACTCCATATCACTGACACTTCATATCTCCAACACTTCATATCACTGGCACTCCATATCTCCAACACTTCATATCTCTGACACTTCATATCTCCGACACTCCATATCTCCGACACTCTATATCACTGACACTTCATATCTCGGACACTTCATATCTCCGACACTCCATATCTCCGACACTCCATATCACTGACACTTCATATCTCCAACACTTCATATCACTGGCACTCCATATCTCCAACACTTCATATCTCTGACACTTCATATCACTGACACTCCATATCTCCGACACTCCATATCACTGACACTTCATATCTCCAACACTTCATATCACTGGCACTCCATATCTCCAACACTTCATATCTCTGACACTTCATATCTCCGACACTCCATATCTCCGACACTCTATATCACTGACACTTCATATCTCGGACACTTCATATCTCCGACACTCCATATCTCCGACACTCCATATCACTGACACTTCATATCTCCAACACTTCATATCACTGGCACTCCATATCTCCAACACTTCATATCTCTGACACTTCATATCTCCGACACTCCATATCTCCGACACTCCATATCACTGACACTTCATATCTCCGACACTTCATATCTCGGACACTTCATATCTCGGACACTCCATATCTCCGAAACTTCATATCTCTGACACTTTATACTCGTATCTCCGACACTTGTACGTGCCTGAATGTACGTGAATGTACCGTGTGTACGTGTGCTCAAGAATGCTCAAGGGTTAGCAAAAAGGGCATGACAGCAAGCATTATGCCTTGATTTTCGGCAGCGCCAAAAGCCTCCTCTACAAACGTACAGATTTTAAAGGCTCGTCCGATCCCAAACAGAGAATCAATCGAGTCGGTCTGTTTCATACTCGCTTCTGTCGGAGAAAAATATCTAGGCTAATTGTTTCTACAAAGCTTTAATTGCTTCAAAAAACTTATTCATTCAGTAAAGTCGCCATTCATATCAATTTTAGATTGCAAATGAATATAGTTTTAATATTCGAGATCATTATAATTTATCATTAACAAGCCAAACTAACAGCACCAAGTCCGATAAACAAGAATCGCTGTCTATGGCTCATCTCCTAGTATCAGGCGATTCTTTGTATGTAATCCACGGCATGTGCGACCTGAATATAACACCTTATCTCCGCCGGAGATAATGAGTTATCTCCGCTATCCATGTCTATCCATCTCGTTGGTTTGTCGATGGTAGCAGAGTTACGCTCATTTAACACTGGGGGACACGTTGATTACCACCGCTCATTTAACACTGGGGAATAGACGAGGCGCACAGGCAAAGTGGATTACATGCGTGGAAACTCTAAAAGCCAGAGACAAAGGCACAGAGACAAAGGCGCAAATCAAAGTCACTAAAAATTATAGAATTAGAAAATTCTATGAATACTCGTAAATGTGTCAAAAACTCATTAATAAAATGTTCTCTTAAGTTGTCCCCTGCGGAGCGCATTAAACTGATCCCTAGATTAGAAAACTTCAAGCTTTAAAGCTGATAAAATCGTTAGTCAATGATCGGGGATGGCGTAGCCCAGTGGTCCAGCGCGGCGCTCTAATGTGCTAGCGGCGCAGGCTCGATTCGAAGTGCAGCCACATTAATTTTGGAATCTCGGCTTGGCTCTCCTATTATCTCGGCAATTAACGCCCTTGAGGACCAACCCCGAAGGCACAGTGAAGTGTACATGCCTAACGATAAATAACTCTATGAGTATAACTTTATGTGTACACTTCTGTGTGAGTGTGTGCCTGTGTGTATGACTGCGTACGTATCCGCGCGCTTGTGTTCCTGCTCAGGGGAGTCGGGCGGAATGGGCAGCAATGCCTCTCGCCGGTTGTGTGACAATCGTTTAAAGTGCGCCAGGGACAGCCCCTGCCTCTAACTAAACTAGTCTATGGTCGAATCCCATACCAAACTAAGAAAGCCATTGGACATATTTAAACTGCAATAATTTCGCGGGATTTAAAATCACTTGTATCCATCCTTTAAATACTTTCCCTACATCTACAATAGGATCAATTTAAGCATTCAACTTGAATAAAAAACCTAATCAGTATATTATCTGACAAGCTACATCAAAATCAAAATGGAGTGAACTGGCAATATTAATTTGAGTAATAAAAACTACTGAGCCTTCTTAGCCTTGGCCTTTTGCTTTCGTTTCTCCCGTTTGACGGCCTTGGCGGCGTCAGTTTTCCAAGCGTCGAATCGGCTTTTGATCCAGTGCGCAGCGAATGCAAACGGGGCCATGCTGAGAGCGCAGGCAGCGATGAATGCAGCCCGAGCTGGTGCGCCCAGCACCGCCAGCACCGGATAGACCCAGCGGCCCGTGTTCAGGTAGATCACGTAGATCCACAGGGTGTAGCACACCACCAGGCCAGAGGCCACGCACATCAGGGTGGCGAATCGGGGCGCGTGGCTCTTTGGCGTCAGCAGGTAGCTGATCAGGGACACTGCGATGGGGAGTGATGAAGCTGATCAGGGACACTGCGATGGGGAGTGATGAAGCTGATCAGGGACACTGCGATGGGGAGTGATAAGCTGATCAGGGACACTGCGATGGGGAGTGATGAAGCTGATCAGGGACACTGCGATGGGGGAGTGATGAAGCTGATCAGGGAAACTGCGATGGGGAGTGATGAAGCTGATCAGGGACACTGCGATGAGGGAGTGATGAAGCTGATCAGGGACACTGCGATGGGGGAGTGATAAAGCTGATCAGGGAAACTGCGATGGGGAGTGATGAAGCTGATCAGGGACACTGCGATGGGGAGTGATGAAGCTGATCAGGGACACTGCGAGGGGAGTGATGAAGCTGATCAGGGACACTGCGAGGGGAGTGATGAAGCTGATCAGGGACACTGCGATGGGGAATGAGGCTGATCAGGGACACTGCGATGGGGGAGTGAGGCTGATCAGGGACACTGCGATGGGGGGGAGGCTGATCAGGGACACTGCGATGGGGGGAGGCTGATCAGGGACACTGCGATGGGGGGGGGGTGAGGCTGATCAGGGACACTGCGATGGGGGGGGGTGAGGCTGATCAGGGACACTGCGAAAAGGGGCTGCAAGCTATTCTCGCTGTAGCTGTGGGGCGATGCACAATATAGCTATGGGGCAAAACTCACTATCTTGTATAAAAACGTGTGCACCAATGAGAAGAAAGTTTTGTTTTTCAAACTCTAAAAACATTAGGTAGGAAACAAGAACTCACCTGGCAGGACAGTTGTATGAATGGCATGGTTGTGCCAGGGAGGAATGATGCTATCAAGCACTGCAGGAAAAACCAACTCCCTGTTTATTGCATAGATTGACCAGAATGCCAGACACACAAACTGAAATTATGATTGTTAAAATAGTTAAATATTTATTGGTATATACCAATTTCAATAAAGAGAAAATAGTGACAATAAAAAAACAATAATTACCATTGAGATAGTTGCACTGGCAGCATTTAATATGCCTTTTAGCTTATGCACTGGGTTTGAGTTCAAGCCAATAGGTAATAGTTCACAAAGAAAACTAAAGGTTAGGCTTGCAGTCAAAAAGACCTAAAAATAAAGAATGAAATTAATCATTAAAGTAAGTTTAAGAAATAATTAGGAAGCTTGTAAAAGTTTTTTAATCTTTAATCTTTAAGATTGAAGATTGAAGATTAAGATTGCTGATACATGTATCTTTAAGATTAAAGATTAAAAATTTCTTTAATTTTTAAGATATTGTAGATTTATTATAGTTTTTATTTGCAGTTTTAAATTTGGCTCAAAAGTATATAAACATATAAGAAAAATAGCAGACTTCTTCAAGTTTATGTTGATAAAATACTTCCAATTTTCCAATTTTTCTGAAATTTTCACCAAACAAAAGGTGCCAGAAATGATAAAAAAGTAAAAAAATTACCAAAAACTACATTCTGTGGTGATGCAACCTCAGTTTATTAATCCCCTATGGTGTCAATGAGAATTTGATAAATATTGTTTCAATGAATTTTGTGTTTAAAAAACACTTTTTGAAACAAAAAATAAGTTAACATGTTTTGTGTATATAAAATTAAGAAATCACAAGTTATATTAACCATTTTCCAATTATAATGTATAGTGAATGCAAATGACTTTATCAAATTTAATATTGAGTTTTGTTATAATGTCAAATAATTGCCACGTCACAGTTTCCTCTTTTTTAAATTTGCCACATCTATGATGCGCTGATAATCATCTCCCACATTCTGATTTGTTGCTACTTTACTGTTGTGTTGTGGTTGAGATTAATATCTCTTGCTGAATGATTTAGTGATGTAAATAATTAATCATATTATAAATGTCTGTAATATTCCAGTTTGCATTAATAAAATCAACCTCCATGAAGAATCCCCTACCCAAAAACCCTGAAATGACTATTTATATAGGTTTTTCCCATATAATTGTTTCTTTCTGCTAACAGTTCAGGAAGACAATGAACTATAGACTTGATGGTAACTTTCTCTGTGTGATCTCTGGAGTCACATTCTCAAACTTCAGGCGAGGGGATCTTTCCTCTTCAATTAGTATATTTTATAAGTTAACAGACTGTACACGAGCAAGGAGGAATAGGGAAAGAAAGTGGAATGAGGAGGCCCAATAGGAGCTGTCGGCCAGAGGAGATTCATGCATCACGCGAGGGTTGCATGGCTAGGGTTCTCACTTGCCAATCATCAGGGCTATTTTTAGGCATGCAGATCTTGTGCATCTGGGGAGTTGCTGCCAAGGCTGGATGCTTGTTCACGCATCACGCGCGTGTTGGCTGATTTCTCCCATCCTCTTGCTAATGGTGCTTTTGCTTCAATTCAACCCTTTATCCCATTCCATGCCCCAATAGTTGGTCATTGACCTTTTTTGTAAGGATCAATCCCTCTTCCCCTAAGTTTGCAATTTATCAACACCTTTTTGAATAGGTCTCTAGGCCTCTATTCAAGTTTTTGTTGATAAAATCAACCCCTATCAAGGATCCCCCACCCATAAACCCCCTATTCTCCATTCCCCAATATTTGGTCATTGACCTTTTGGTAGGCCTTAAGGTTTACCTCCCCTCCCAAGTCTAGAACTTATCAATACCATCTTGAATAGGGATAGGTCTCTATGCCTCTATTCAAGTTTATGTTGATAAAATCAACCCCTATGAAGAATTTCCTATTCTAAAAACTCCCATCCCATTCTTCATGCCCCAGTGTTTTGTTATTTTCCTTTTGATAGGGTCTACCCCTCCACTGAGCTTGGAATTTATTAATACCATTTTGAATAGGTCTCTATGCCTTTATTCAAGTTTATATTGATAAAATCAATCCCCGTGAAGCATCTCCCCACCCTAAAACCTCCCATTCCCCATGAACTGGTGGTTAGTTTTAAGCTACATATAGTTGGATTGAAGTTACCAAAAATAAAGCTCAGATTTGAAATCAGCACCATCAAAAACCAGCTTATTGAGACAAAATTATGCTCTTATTAAAATTGCAACTAATTTTTGACATAAACTTGAAGAAGTCCAAAATAGTCTTCATTAAAATAAAAATAGGATTTACTATCTAGAATATCTATAATAAAAATCTTCATTGAAAACAGTTTGCTAATCTATTGACTAGGCCAAAATATAGACAAATTAAATAAATTTAATATAAATGTATTAAGTTACTTTTAAAAGAATGCTAGATATTCATTGCTTGATTATTTAAAATCTAAAGCTAGGTCTGTTTTATTTGTAGACTGAATTTTTTAAGCATTAAATGAGCTTTAAATATTAATAGACATTTAATAAGCCTATGTATTTATACCAACAACTTTTCTTTTATCACAACACTAAAAATCATAGTGCTCAAAAATAAATTCAATAGTATAAGACCTATCTTGTGATAAGATATTATTTATAGATTGTTTTTTAACATTAATCAATGTTTATTTAATAATGAAAAAGAAACTTTTTTCTTATTAATTAAACATCAAAGAGGCTTTTAAGAAAATTGATCATAGCATACATAAAGCTTAGGCCCTACTAGGCCTTGGCTCGCATGGATAGCTTATAATATTCCTATAAACTTTAGCTAGTATAATAGGCTAAGCAAGAAATATCAGAATGTTATTTCTGACCATTTTTTATATTGGGTTTTAATAAAATCATAGATAAAGTTTAAAAAAACTCACCAGATTAAGCACAGTAAGGTATTCATACTTTCCACCAAAATTTTTGGAAGGGTTTTTGCGTGAAGGAAATCCTACATATGTAAAATTGTAATATAAAACCAGCACATATGCACTGACCAGAGCAGTTCGAATAATGTTTTGAAACAATGTCTTCATGACACAATCGTTATTTCTTGGAATACTTTATTATAATATGCCTGATTTTTTTTCACAAAACTAAACTAAAGAGTACAAATAACTGAATTTCATATGGATTGCCCAAAAGTGAGGCCTGCCCTGAGCTGAGTGTGAAAAGGAAAAAACTTAAATATCTAACTACATGCAAATAATAAACTCCCCGCCTTTAATTTGAGGTGGGGTCTTTAATTATTATTTAATTTAAGCCAGGAATTTTAATTAATTTAAAAATTTAATGTAACGCGGCTTTGCACAATAAAACAAATGAACACAATTACATATATTAGCCCTAATTTTCACTAAAAACGGTACAAAAAAATTTCTAATAAACAGTTATTAATAAAGACCTCAGACTTCGACACAAGACATATAAAAAGGTGATGTCAACTTTGAGGCTCTTCATATTGCTTGTTCTGGTTCTAGAACCAGAACCAATTTTTAAGTATAACTTTTTGTCTCCTAAACTAGAGGGATATTAGTGCTTTAAAATTGTGATTATTGAATGTCAATAGCCAAGAAGAAAGTGAAAAATTGTGCAAAGTGAGGCTGTTAAGGCAGTCAAACATTCAACAAAGTTAAATAGTTATACTGCTTTTTTCTTGGAAATCCGATCCGATTCTGGTTCGAGAATCGATTGCCGTGAAGAGGCTCTTTGTCCCGAAATGAATTAGCGGTGCACCAATTAAGCTGGCGCGCAGGTTTCGCTGTCGGATCCCTATTGTACCGATAATGATTGTGGAATCATCGAAAATCCTACCTCTTAATGTCTCAAATAGACCCCCAGTAGGTGGTTATGAATAATAAGGATCTTATGTCAGCTTAAGGCTTGAGAATGGAACAGGGACAACTTAAACTAATTAAGTTTACTTGAACTAAGTAGTTTAAGTTGTCCCTAGAATGGAAGCAGTGCACCAGAGCGGCACTTTGGATGCCGATCGACTTGGATCGGCATATGCAATGAGTGTACGAGTAACTGATGTAGAATCATCGAAAAACCCATCTCTCGAATTGGTTGTAGTTCGGCTTCTAGCCTTGAACGCGAAAAGTATAAGTTCATGCAACCTTCGGAGTCCTTTTGTCAAGAAATCCTAAGGAATTATTTTCTACACTATCCTACTAAAATTGTATAGATGCATGGCGGTGTTAACGTTGAGAAATCAATGGATGTCAAAGACCTAAAATGAGATATCTGGAGTACTAACAACTCTTCTTCCAAACCCGTCCAAATTCGTTTCGCTTTGCAGAGATAGTTTATTCCTTCAAAACACAGCTCTGATATAGAATTTTTTTCAATTTCCTAATAAATTTGACTAAATTAAAACACAGAATGTACATGTATGTTTGCTCAACAACTCTATTGACCCAGTTCATGTACATGTATGTCCAAAGGACCTACTACACGACATATCGAACACCACTTGCTATATCATTGCTTTATCAGATACAAAATGTTTAATAGAACAAATATGATTTACATTTAAACTAAAAAATAACGAAAAATTTTTCCAATTGATGCATTTTAAGTATAAAATTCTGTAATGCAGCGATAGGTATCCTCAATACTGCATATCGTACCTGTATATAAATTATGATATTAACCTCACCGGGTTAATTATATTATTTTAGATACTTTATATAGTTTTCTTTGACAACTGCTTTAAGATAAAGTGGACGCGCATCTATGTATATATATATATATCTTAAATAAACTATATATCCGCACTATTAACTGAGCCTTTCGCAAGATTTCGTTTTCTGAAATTCTAATGAGCAGGGCATGCAGTCAGCGCCCAGTCCTATCTAATCTCATCACCTGCTGCCTGCCCGTCCTCATAAAAACTTCATGCCAGAGTGGTGAAGCGCGCCGCTTGTTGCTGCCTAGGCAACCGCGGGATTGGCGACTTAGCAGGTGGAAGCCGGTGAGAGTTGTGAGCTGGGTGGGGGGCGCCCCAGACTCAGGAGGAGCTAGGCGGATTTGGGGAGAGAGAAATACTAGAAGATGCGGGGCAGGATTCAGGGTTCATTGTTTTCGCGATGCTGTCATGCAAGAGTGAGAGGTAGAGAGAGGGGGAGAGAGTTGAACAGAAGAGCGAGGCTGGGAGTTGCTTGTGCTACTATATGGGCTCTTACTATACTGCGGCAGTGGAGGGCTGCAGCAGCAGGGGGAAATTGCTGTGGAGAATGTGGAGTCCAAGGGGAGAACTTTTTTGATCAAAATAACTAGCAGAAAACTTGCTGAGACGGTCAAGGCCGTAGCTACTTGTAAATCGATTGCCTTGGCTGGCATGGCTGTTTGGAAGTTAACTGTGTTACCGAGCGTTGACTTAACACAAACTAAATTGCTTTTTTCAAACTAAATTGCTGGCCACTCTAGTAGCTTATAGTGCATGTGTACATAAGCCATAGAGGACTCAGTTCACTAACTCGTACCTGTTACTATAGCTTTTATTAACACTCTGGTTCTATGGAAAAAAATTTTTTGAAGGCCGAATTACGATTAAATATCCATTAGCGAGCTAGAATATACATTGCAGGCACTTAACAAGGTGCTTTCTTATGTTTTGCCATTAGATACTACAAACGACGCGAGTAGCTAGCTACATGTAGCATGTGTTTAGTTCACGTCGGCTTCGTGAGTTTATTAACCTTAATTCAGGAATATCACTACTTTCCCGAGATTGTCTGAGGAAAAAACCAATTTGATACAAATGAACTTAAACTATCAAACGCAAATATGCAGACATCGAAAATTTCATGCTAAAAAGTCGTCATATTTTCGATTCAAAAGTTCCTACATAGGAGAAGTTTCTACCTCACTAACGCATTTTTCAGCAAAAATAAGCTTTCAAATAATTTCATATTTTTATAGTTTGATAAAACAGAAAATTCTTGTTGTCCTTGACTATTAGCTCAAAATTCTTCGAATTATTTAATTGATTCCAGAAAATTCGACTCCTGAGCTTTGAACAGATAATGCACTTTTAAAAAAAACACAACAGTGCATAAGCTCTTGCACTTGATGGGGTTGAAACACCGCGACAAGACAGTCGAGCCCGTGAAGACTTTATAATTGAATGAGGCTTACATGAAGGACCTCGGCAACGAAGGGCTATACACTTATACAGGATTTAGGATCGGATGCAGCCCTGCGAGCAAAAATTAACGAGAATTCACCTCAGGACAGACGCAGGGAGGCAGCGTCTTCAGATGATCGGGGGCTTCAAAGCTCAGGATGAGGCTAACAATTAGGATGGCTCTTCTTCTTGGCTAGAGATATCCCCGGGCTATTCAGGTGGAGACGAGAGAAGGATCTCTGCGGGATTCTGCCTACTCGTATTAACCGGAAAAAAACCGGTAAGTATAGAGGCTTGTAGCCGTGCTGCCTCCAAGCTGTTGCTGCTGCAGCTGAGAGCACTTTGCGCCTATGCTCATGTCTGCCGGCACAACAATGTACTGCAGCTGTTAGAGAATGAGAGGCGGCTTACACCGGCATGAGGTAAATTTTAGGAATGCCTGCTGCGTATCTTAAGCCGCTTTGTTATTTTTCCTGAGCTCAGCAACTGCACATGGGGGTTGTGTTATCTCATATATCCCCAGATCAAGCCGCTCCTGCCCTGAAATGCAACTGCTGGCTGAGGGCTGCTGCCCCCCCCCCAAACTGCCTCTCCAAATTTCCGGACACGCAGGCTGAGGGGAGGCACAATGGCAGGCCTCAGACTTTCTACCGCTCCTGCCCTCCAGCCCACCCATCCTTTGAGCATCCCAGCCCATGTCTTCCCCGTATCCAAGGCCGGCAGCGCGCGGTAACCCCCCGCTCCCCAGTTTGCCGATTCAGCAGCCAGCACTGCGACTCACCCACCCACATCATTGCAAGTTCCGCCTCAGCATTCAACAGTCGAATTGGTTTTTCTGGAAAGTTTGACAGTCAGGGAATGACACTTGTATATTCGCGCTGGCGAGCGCTTTAAAGTTCTATCAGTTTTGGCGCGAACACTATTGTTGACATTAAAGAGCTCTTAAAGTGCATCTAAAATGCAAACCCTAAATTAAGATAGATAGATAGATAGATGGATAGATAGATAGATAGATAGATAGATAGATAGATAGATAGATAGATGGATAGATAGATAGATAGATAGATAAATAGATAGATAGATAGATAGATAGATAGATAGATAGATAGATAGATAGATAGATAGATAGATAGATAGATAGATAGATAGATAGATAGATAGATAGATAAATAGATAGATAGATAGATAGATAGATAGATAGATAGATAGATAGATAGATAGATAGATAGATAGATAGATAGATAGATAGATAGATAGATAGATAGATGGATAGATAGATAGATAGATAGATAGATAGATAGATAGATAGATAGATAGATAGATAGATAGATAGATAGATAGATAGATAGATAGATAGATAGATAGATAGATAGATAGATAGATAGATAGATAGATAGATAGAGTAAAAGTGCCTCCTTGCCTCTACCAAACTGCCTCGTTGATAATCTTAGTAGAGTACTTTTAAAACACATGTATCCGATACTACAAAAAGCATTAAACTACGAGTACTTCTTAGAAGTAAAATTTTTCGATAAATATTCATTAAACAGGTGCGTTCTCGCGCAGCTAGCCTTATTGGCTAGGTTTATAATTTTAACTTGTTGAGATCTTCCACAGTGATCGAAAATAACGCACAGGTCCTGCGTACGCGCTGCCTACATTCTGAATAAAATGCAGAGCTGTGCACGCAATGGGAGAAAGCAACTGGAAGTAAGCCTTTAATACTTCTCTCTCGCTTCTTCATGTGAATTTTCTCTCTAAGATTGAGGTCACCTGAGAAAACTGGGAAAACAGCCTCACACGCGGCCCCACCCTTTCTCTCCTCTCCCACCCGTCACTCTCTTTTTACTGCTCAGCCCCGGCCTTCGCCCACCTTTCCGCGTATTTCCTCTATCTCTTCTCGTCCCCTAGCCGCATTCTGCTATTGGCTGCCACTCTGGGATGAGACAGCTGAGTGTGCCCAGAGACGTATTTAAATTGCGCCGGCAGCCTTGGCGACCGGCCCTCCTGGCAGCCCCCTCCCTCTTGATTCTCCGCTGCCTGCTGCATAAATTTTTTTCTTAGCCCTCCTATTATCCCATACCGTATTTCCCGGAGAAGAAAGCGAGCCCTGACTTGGCTGGAGAGCGCAGCACGCCGAGAGAGCACAGCTAGCAGGTAGAGATGGCGACAACTCCTGCCTCAACTGCCGGAAGCACGACATCCGGAGTGGTAGCAGCCTGCTCCACCCGCCTGTGGTACATTCACCTGGCGTCCACGGCGATCGCCTTCATCGGCGGCCTGCTGCTGGTCCTGCTTGTCCGCCTGGTCAGATGGCTGGTCAAGCGAATTCGCCGGAGCAGGCAGGGCAGCAGCACCGAGATCGGCAAGGACGCGACAATGGTTGCCAAGGGCAACGGCCAGACTATCGAAGGCGACCGAATCGACTGGACAGCCGAGGTGAAGGAATGGGCCAACGAGCTTATCAGTGCGCAGAGCATTACTGGCAGAATTCTGGTTGTGCTCATCTTCAGCCTGAGCGTGTCGTCTCTCGGCATCTACATCTACGAGGCCACCTTTCTAGTCGGCTTTGTAGAGAACTGCGTCCCTTGGTCGCAGAGCGTGCTCAACCAGGTGGACCTGGCCTTCAACATTGTCTTTTTAATCTATTTCTGCATCCGATTTCTGGCCGCCCAGGACAAGCTCTGGTTCTGGCTGGAGATCTACTCCATCGTGGACTACTGCACAGTGCCGCCCGCCTTCGTGAACATCTACCTGAACCAGTCTTGGCTGGGCCTGCGATTCATTCGCTGCCTTCGCATCATGACCCTGCCCGACGTGCTGCAGTACCTGAGCGTGCTGAAGTCCGGCACGGTGATCCGCTTCTTCCAGATGGTCACCACTTTCCTGAGCGTGTGGGTCATCGGGGCCGGCATCACGCATCTGTGCGAGAACTCCGGTGATCCGCAGTACGAATACTCGAATGTCAACGTGAGTCCGGAATTAGCCTTGAATTGCTTTTCTGGATCCATAATAGTCTGTGTATGAGGCGTCGTGGCTTCCATTTTCGAAATATTCTAACATCAAATTTCTTACTTTGATGGGTGGAGCAGCTCAGCGACAAAGCGTCTGAATCTCGCGTTACGATCCCTGGTTCGAATCCGTGCGCAAACGCGTTGATTTGGGGCTTGTCGTGCACTCCACAGCCATTGGGGGGGGGGCAATCCCCAGGGCACAGAGAGTGTACATGGCTGATGAGTTGAAAGTCAGGGCCGCTGTGCACCCCGTGTGAGCGTGTGTACGAGTGAGTCAGCGGAATGAGCAGAATGACCTCACCGCTGGTTGTGAGTTAACCTTAATATAATTATATTGGTCAATTATGACGTCAGACTGCCAAACTGTTTTTCTGTATTTTTCAACGTTTTTCACATTGAACTGATGGCGTACAGTGCAAGCAAAAACATATGCAAATTAATTCTTGAGGCTCAAAATATGTCTTCTTGAGCTAAAAGCTGTCAGGGATGAATATTTTAGCGGTCCCCTGGGAGATCAGAAACAGAAATACTAAATGTTCAGGAAAATTTGTGCATATCATACTGTCCAAAAACCTGACTGCTCTAAATGAAAAAAAAGCTACAAAGAAAAGTGAAGTCCCATAATTAAATGCATGTCCTTGAGCCTGCAGAGCATGAGCTCAGTGTATAGCTTCACAGCAGGGTTTAGTACTCATAAAAGTATATATAGTACATGAGCTGGCGTGAGTGAGAGTGGAAAAGCGTATCAGAGTCATAGCCGGAGTTACAAAAGCAATGAAAATGAAGCTAGCATCTTTTAAAGAGATCTTTAGAAATATTAATTAAGGAATTAGGATCGGTAGGATTTCTCAAGTCATTATTCCAGGGCACACAATCAGTGTAGGTTCTCAAGAGCTTGCGTCACGCATGTATTGGGCAATTAAACTTTTTAATGAAATCCCCAGGAAGATTGGCTGCAGGGAGGGCCGGATAATTTATTCATTTGGGTCTCAAAAGACCACTTGGACTGCGCATAGCTTGGCAACCCTGCTGCGGTCTGAGGCTGCTTTTTGTTATTCTTCTATCGGATGAAGCCTAGCTCCTAGAACTAGAAGTAAATAGTGCAATAAAAATATGTGAACAATATTCAATGGCGCAACTATCAAGAAACCTATAGATTGACGGACAAAGGTTCAATAAAAAGTGCAAAAATCTTAAACAAAACTCAAATCATAAAACTGCAAACTTCTGCGTCCAAAAGTGATTGCAGGCCAGTACTGGTTCCTGGGTTTCCGCTGATCCAGGACCTCACCTGTGGACACACGTTCGATGTTCTAATTAGCTATTAGTGCGCAACCCTTTCTTCTCACACACTTTAACCGATTCGCTTCAAGTCCTTTCCTTGCTACTCTTCCAGTAGACGATCTCTTATAGAATCGCTTTGTGTCGAACATTTCAGGGAATCACATTCGGAAACTGCATGTACTTTACTATCGTCACAATGAGCACGGTCGGATTCGGAGACTATTCGCCAAAAACTGACTGGGGGAAATTCTTCATCTCTTTCTACATAATGGTGGCCCTGGGCATATTCGCCTCCTTCATCCCGAGATTGCCGAGATCATCACCAGTCGAAGTCCCTATGCCGGCCGTTACAAGAAGGAGCACGGCAGGCGTCACGTGGTTGTCTGCGGAGCCGTGACCAAGGAGTCCATTGAGAGCTTCCTGGAGGATTTCCTGCACGAGGACCGAGAAGACACTGATGTTGAAGTTGTCTGCATCAATAAGAAGGCGCCCAGCTTGGAGTTTCAGTCCCTGTTGAAGAGGAACTTCGGTCATCTAGTCTACTTTATTGGTAGCGTGCTCAATCCGACAGATTGTCAGTGAGTTCGGGATAGCTTGATGATTCTGTGCATTTTTGCTTGGTTTCCTGTGATCAGTCTGTATCTACTTGGGATCACTATATGGCTCACGTCTTAAATCTGGTGCCTAGATATGCTTCTAATTGACTTAGCCTATCCATTGAACCTTTTCCGCGCTGAATTCCAACCGCAGACGAATCCAGCCATTTCCAGCGTTTATCACTTTGATCAGTATTTTCGTTTTTCACCCAACTCCAGGCGAGTCTGTCTGGAGTCCTCAGCGGCCGCCATCATCCTGTGCAACAAGTACGACGAGGACCCAGATGCCGAGGACGCATCCAACATCATGCGGGTGATCTCTATCAAGAATGTATCCCGAAGACTCGATGCATCATTCAGCTGCTGCAGTATCACAACAAAGGCTATCTGCTGAACATTCCCAACTGGGATTGGCGGCTTGGTGACGAATGTCTCTGCGTGGCCGAAATGAAACAGGGCTTCCTGGCTCAGAGCTGCCTCGCGCCGGGCTTCTCAACCCTGATGGCAAACCTGTTTTCCACGAGGGCCATGAGCGACTCGCATCTTATTGGCAGCTGGGAGAAGGACTATCAGGATGGCAGCGCCATGGAGATTTACTCCGAGTACTTTAGCGACTCCTTCGTGGGAATGACCTTTCAGGAGGCGGTGATGCTCTGCTACAACAAGCTGCGGGTGATTCTATTCGCCATCGAAGCCAAGAACAGCGAAGGAGACCGCTTCCTTTCAATCAACCCCCCAGGCAGATCCGCCATTATTTACAACGGCTGTCATGGATTTTTTGTTGCTGACTCTCAAGAGGAGGTTCGAAGGGCCTACCTGTACTGCAACAGGTGCCATCGGGACTTGGCCGATCCCCGCCAAATTCGTAAATGCAGCTGCCAGACTGAGGTCAGCGGCCCGGAATCGCCGGGTCACGACGGTGCGCATGAGGTGACACGTCTGAGAGGCAACAGCGCAAATGTTCGCCGACCCGAAATTCAGGTTGCCTCACGAAAGAAGGTGCTGGCCGCGGTGCAAGAGACGGAGTTTGGGGCTGACGAGCAGCAGCGGTACGGCGAGTACTCCGGCGACGACCCAAGCAAGCAGTCGACTGAATACTTCGACCTAACAGGCATGTTTCATTGGTGTCCCGAACGGAACTTCGAGGATGTAATGCTGAAACCCGGTAGTGCTGCTCGGCTGAATCTGCGCGAGCACTACATAGT
The DNA here is from genome assembly GCA_002269645.1 of Macrostomum lignano. Lineage (NCBI taxonomy): Eukaryota > Metazoa > Platyhelminthes > Macrostomidae > Macrostomum > Macrostomum lignano. Next base: position 3,047 of record NIVC01001824.1, on the reverse strand, counting down.
GATTGTGTTTGCGGACAGCGACTCGCACCTCATCGGTCTGCGCAGTTTTGTCATGCCGCTGAGGGCCAGCAACTTTCATCTGAGAGAGCTGAAACCTATTGTGTTTATTGGAAATTTGGAGTTCTTACAGAAAGAGTGGCAGTCGTTAAAGAACTTCCCGAAGTTGTACATGTTCCCCGGCTCGCCCATGAACCGCGTCATCCTGCGCAGCGCCAAGATCAACCTTTGCGACATGTGCGTCATTATGAGCGCCAAGTCCAAGTGGAAAGAGCAAATGGATCCCTACCTAATGGACAAGGAGGTCGTGCTGTGCACTCTCAACATTAAGGCGATGTCATTTGCCGACGAACTGGATACAAGCGTTCAAGCCCAGATGCAGGCATTTCAGAGCAAGGATGCCCAGGCGAAATCCATGATGTCCAAGGTCGCCGTGCCGATTCTCACCGAAATTTTCGTGGGAAAAAACATCCAATTCTTAGACCAAGACGACAACGACTCGGACGAGGAGGAAATCTACAACTCTCAGCCGTACGCCTGCGGCAACGCGTTCACTACTGACGTCCTGGATTCGCTCATGTCCACAGTGTTCTACAACATGAACGCCATGACCCTCATTCGAACTCTGGTGACCGGTGGTGCAACGCCAGAGATGGAGGTGCTCATGGCGGAAGGCCTCAGCATGGACGGTACGGAGGCTACTCCAGAGATTGAGGCCAACAGAAACCGTTGCCGCATCATGCAGCTGTCGATGTTGGACACCAGGCTGCGCCCCTACGGCCAGTTAACCTACGGCGAGCTGTTCCCTGGCGTTCTGAAATCGCACGGTATTCTCTGCTTCGGTGTCTACCGGTACAGGGACAGCTACAATATGGGCGAGCCGCAGACCACGAAGCGGGTAGTTGTCACGAACCCGCCAGCCGAATTCCGGCTGCTTAACTCCGATTTAGTGTACTGCTTGGTGCCGTTCCAGTGATGAAGTACAGCTTCATCACAGGAGTACATGTAGCACAGCTAACATCGTGTGAGAGTAGGTCCCGTACACTGCTCGGACCACAGTTTTAATTTGTTATTTTTGCAGTAAGTTTTTGGACAATTTCATTACCCTTAAAATTAAGCCAATTAATGAGGTCACAAAGGATCATATTTTGTTAAATTAAAAAAGAAAAGATATAATCCTTTATGGAGTAGCTAATTCAAGGTCTGCGTAAGATGAGTAAGAGATTTTTGTTGTTTTTGACGATGATTGGTCTTTCAGATAGTATGATGGTTTTAAAGATGGAGATTTAATGCTCTGCGATTCCTAATTATCGGTCGATGAGATTGAACTGTCGAATTTTCCTCAGATAATTCGATTGAAGCTCGAGTCTCATTTTATGTTTTTCGATTTTTTACTTTAATTGGGTTGCGTTTTTTTGCTTCTTTAATTAGCAAGCCTCACAATTTTCAAGTATTCCGAGCCCAAAACTGCTGCTTTACTGCTTTGCTTCTGACATGCACTCTTTACTTTCCCTCTTAGATGCAAGGCTCACAGTTTTGGAAATTGAAAACATTGCCAGTAGCGCAACCAGAAATTTGTTGAGGGGGGGGGGCGGATTCTGGAAGGTGGCTCTGTTTTTGGTGAAAATTCGTTGGCCCCTTTGATTTTTTTCCGGTCTCCGCCTTAAGCTTAGGCGACCCCCCCCCCCCCTGGTTGCGCCACTGAACATTGCGAGTTGTTTTTGTATAAAAAATCCAATCGTTTCTTCCCTTGCATCTATTTATAACAACTTGAAAATGTTCAATTAAATTTACTTCTTTTAATGGTACGAAATGCCTGCCCCCTAGCCTAAAACTATAAGGACCTCTAGCAGTATACTGCAATGCGTCCTTTCCTAAAACCTGTGTGCCGCCGAATAGTGCCGTGACCGACCTTATTGTCGTGATCTTTTTTTTCTACTGCACTATATGATGCATCTATTCTATCTTTTCGTTTAAATTTCAAAATACCATCGACGTTTAAACATTGAGGGATGAAATATAGAATTAAGGCATAGCATAACTGATGCAACAGTCGACCCGAGCTGAATTTTAAATTTCAAAAGATTAAATTCATTTTATAACTGTTTAACACCACGAACAAGATCATGTGTATTTTAGGATTGGTTCAAACAATAAAAGTTCGACTGTAGCATTCAGGATCGATTGCTATGTACGTAGTTTTACAAGCATCTAACAGTTTAATGTAGTGTTTCACAAAATCAATGTATTTATTCACATATAATAATTTTTTTCTTTCGACAGAAAATAAATTTGGAACGAATGTTTAGCTAGGTGTCTTTATATATTTACATGTAAGCCGTATTTTTGTTGTCATCACCTCTGAGCTCTGGCTCAGCTTAGTTAAGCTAAATGAAGTTAATCTTCCTGTTTTTAACTGTGAAATGAAATGAAATCAATATATAGCCAAAAACGAAGAAATCTGTGGGATAAGTTGCCAGATGATTGCCAGAGCAGAGGTAAGTAATATTAGGGCCATGCAATGTGTAGTACATGAACTGTAGATAGGGTAGTACACGGAAACCGTAGTAGTAGGATCCTTAGACTTGGAAAATATCTCAAATTTAAATATCGCTCGAAGTCGAAGGAATCATTAAAAGAGACCAGACTTGAGCAAAAAGCGAATAATTCCAACTAAAATTAATTTTTTTTTCAGTAAACCATATTGTGTCAGGAACGCGGAATACATTCGATAATGATCCTTGTTACGTACATTCGAAAAGGAGGATCAGAAAGGAGTTATATTTGGAAATTTGATTGAAATGAAATGAGTCACATTACATGATCCTTTGTAGTGTTTCAATTTTGTCATAACTTTGATTGTTTAAGCTGTCAAGGCTCATGCATCCAGGGAAATTTAACCATAGGCGACGGATGGCCGTTTTCGTCCATTCTGTCTACCTCCAAGCTAGACGGCATAAAATCAATCTCTATGGGCCAGATTTGTTGGATTTTTTACCACAGCCGTTCCCGACGACTAGAGGCCGAAAACGGCCATATAAATATTATGT
>NIVC01001823.1:202500-233782 GCA_002269645.1 Macrostomum lignano | reverse complement strand
TTACAGCGCTTTTGAAAGTTTCAATTTATAAAACAAACGCTGATTATTTAAATAACTTCTGTATCACTTATAGTGTTTCAAAACTATATTGTAGTTCACCATTTTTACTCATGCAGTTTTACTCATAGAGCAAAAATAGCGTATTTGAAATAAGCTGCAGTATCATGAGATATAAAATATATACACTTCTATTTTGTTTTTTCACCAAGGAAAACTGGTAATTCATATTCGAACAGTTAAATCTTTGAAAGCACCTCCGGTTCGGTTTTGTAAGTGAATGGAGCGGCGATCATGAAAGTATGTTTAATTAAGTGCGCAAAATTTTGCGTTCACAAAACAAAGTCTGTGCTCTAAGATTTTTAAAATTTACGGCTAATATAAAATGGAAAAAGAATTCGTACACTATGCATAAAAACTAATGACAGTAGCGCAAGCGCCGCGATTAAGCCGCGGCCCCGCGCAAACCCCTTTAATAATAATAATTAACCACAAGGACTAACGGCCCGTATAGTAGGTGTTTTAGGAGACGTGCCATGCCTTTTTAAATCAAGGGTATAAGGTGACGTGATGCACTTCGATACTCTCCTACATGTATATATGCCGTACAGGGGAAAGACAAATGGGAGGATCAAACCACTTTGCGACCAGATATCTCTGCTGCTAGAGCTTATGGCAGTTTAGACCATTGATGAAGGAATAGAATTCTATTCCAGCTTCATCCATGGTTTAGACCCAAAAAGGACTAAATAGTTTCCGGGTCCTTCTTAGGACCTTGCACATATCCCTAGCTGAGGTCGCGTTACTGATAAGTGAGATCCAGGGGCGATATTCGACTTTTTCTGTTCATGTTTGGACATAGCAGCTAGATGTAGCAGTCCGACCTGATCTACATATATACATCAAGGACAGCTGAAGTTACGTTATATATAGACGCGACACTCAGCTTTCGTGGAAATTTTTTTGAGGCCCGTAAGCCGTACAAAATTCTACGTACATAAGCTTAGGATTCGACCGCTACCAACGAAGTGCCTATCAACAATGTACAAGGAATATCTAGGCAATTGGCAAACATTTTTCTAAAAGGACTAGTACGGAGAGAATCAGCCATCTGTCGTGATGCTCCAAATCCTCAAAATCGTAGGCTGCAAAGCTTAGATTAGCTTTCTACGTGCAACTATTCGAAAATTACATACATGTGATCGAAGACCAGGCCTCCAATAAAGTTACACGATACGCGAGTGTTGCGTCCTACTACTTCAGTTGTCCTTGATATACGTCTAACTGCCCAGCGATCCTTGGCGAGAGACCGTGAGATCATCGCCCAACCAACAAGCTAGGATAATACATGTACTGTACGTAGATATCACTGTGTGACGAATTTGAGAATTCAAGAAGTTCATAATTTAAATTTAACATCAGGGTTTTAGCTAAAAGGCTTGTTTTAACAACAATAACTATAGTTGTAAAGGTTTTTTGGAAAGAATTTATTAGTTAGTGTTAAGTACGTACAATATTTAAAAACAGACTTATTGAACTTTAATGAATAGTTTTATTTTTTAGTAAATTAGCTACTTTTTAAATCAACTTTCATGACACTTTCTGTCAACTTACCTAGTGTTAAATTCATTCAAGTAGCGTATCGTCTCAATTCAATGTTGTGTTGAAGGTTGAAGCCTGCCCATTTTGTCCAAGCAAAAGCATGGACATGAAAGTAAAATATATTTTAGTCATACCGAAATTTATATATTTAGTAGAAATTTTCTTGGATTTATGCAGGGTTTTTTTTGTGCGCAGAGTGTGTGTATGCACCCTAAATTTTAAAATCGCACCCTGAAATTAAAAAAGTAGGTGCGGTCTTATAACCATTTTTCTTTAAAGGCTTAACCATACTTAAGCTATTTTTCATGCACTGCCTTAAAATATGAAACAAAAGAACTCTTTAAATCCTATTAAGTCATATAGGCGATATAGCCTATGCCATTGCTATAGGCTATAGCCTTATGTAAGATATTAAAATATACATTCCCAGTTGTCTGAAACAAGACTCAAGAGAAATTGCACTCTGAGCCTTAAAATCGCACCTTGAAATTTAGCACAAGGTGCGATTTCGCACCTTGTCTCTGGCGAAAAAAAACCCAGGATTTATGGGCCTATCAATCTATCAAGTTACACCTTTTAAACTTTGTCCAACTCGGAATATTCCAACCATTATTCCGACTTGTAATGCGGTTAAATTACAAGTCAAAATAATGGTTAGAATATTCTGACTGATTAAGCCCTATTAAACACTATTGCTAGAGTCTAAATATCATTCTGACTCTTATTTTGACTGATTATTTAAAACATTGCAAGAGTCTAAATATCATTCTGACTATTGAATGCACAATTTTTTACATTTACTTTGACAAAGTATGTACAGAATAAAGCAAACTTTTAAATAATGTTAGCCCAAAATTTTAAACTAAAATAAATAAAATTAAATTATGGGTTGGATTAGGAGTTAGTTAGTTGCTGTCTTGGGATGATTTCTTTTTGCATTGCACTTCATTTGAGTATTTTGTCTTTTCTTTGTGAAGGCTTTATTTGGCTATCTTTTTGTTACTTGTAGAGAACAGAGATTCTATACAGATGTCCCCCAATGGGGGGGCGAAGATTACTAATGGAAATCTAATTTCAATCCATCACTTAGTCTTTTAAATTTGGTACCCTATTGGAATAAATGTTAAAAACCCGCGGACGTGCACTTTAGAAAAGAGTCAAACTATTTTACCGTGCTTTAGGATTATTAGAGATGTTCCAAAAGATCTGCAGTTTCGTCGAAATCAAAATTTGCTAACTTTCCAAAATCAAAATTGAAATTTCCCGAAATCATAATTCAGAAAAACAAAGTTTAGTATGATCAACACTCACTTTTTTACTTTCAATTTACTGCTTAAGCAAAAAGTAATACATGTATATGTAGTAGAAAGTAGTTTATTTTTAGCGACTCTTTAGACACTACCAAAATTTTCACTTCTAAATTTTTTTCTAAATTGAAATTCGCTCTAAAAAATTTCAAATTTTAGAAAATTGAAATTGAATTCTCAGAACATCTCTAAGCTTAATAAATTACGAGTGTATAAGCCCCTTCAACAGGAAAGAATGGTCGAAAGAATCTAGTTATTAACTTTAGCAGTTTGAACCTAACCCCCAGAAATCGACATTTATCCCCACAACAACCTGAAATTATCCCTTCATCTAATCTTGCACAATAGACTGCAGTCATTCCTTAGCAGCCGGCATTCATCATCCACTTTTCATTCTACAACTTTTATTAAAATGAAGCATGTATACCCTCAGCGGCATAGAATTGTCCCCTTAGCAAAAATATTTCACTTAGCAGCCCACGGTAATCCCCTCAACAACTTGTACTTAATTTCCACAGTTATTATCTACTCAAAACTCAATAGTTAGTTATTAGCCTCAGAAGTCTGCCATTTTCTCCCAATTAGTTGGCAGTTTTCCCTCTCAGCAGTCTGCTGCTATATGCTCATAAGCAATACCTTCAGTAGTTTCTTTTTCAGAACCGTCTGCAGTTTAGCAATTTCATAATTTCATGAAACTATGCCATATACCCATTGATGGGATCAGTACACTCGTAATACATGTACTCAAAGCAATTTTTACAAATCAAATTTGCTTAGCAACTTGTGCCAAATAGCAAAAATAGTTCATTAAGTTATAACTAATATAACCAATCCGCCTTGTTAATTAAGCAAAAAACTTCCAATTAGTCGAAGCGCAAGCTAAAATGAAATAATTAGTTCAATTTTAATTGTCCGCTGCGAGGCAGACTCGAACCTGGGACCTTACACTTATCCTAAACCTGTTCCTAGTGCCTACAGTGCGGCTACTCCGCCTATTGATCGGAGGGTGACAAAATCAGCCATATATGCTTTGGCACTGCAGTCAAATACACAGCAGTGATAGGCTGCTCAGTGCACGGGTTGCATGCAGGCAGAGCCAATTCTCAGTTAAGTGAAATCTATAAATTAGATTTAAGTCTGGAGGAACTACTTTACAGTCTGCAGTTTGTCCCCTTTGCAGACTTCAATGATCCCTTTGACAATATGCAGTTCCCCTCAGCAATCTGCAGTCATTTCATTTGCAGTCTACAACTGTTTCATTAACAATTCTCACTTATCCCCTCAGCACTCTCTGCAGTTCTTCCTTTAGCATTGAAGCAGATACAAGAAATTTTAACTGTCTTCTTTCCAGACAATTTTGCATCTTTTGGCGAAAATGCGATCAAAATCGGTCAAGAATTGCAATCTCTGGAGCGTTATGGACATTCAAGCATACAAACAAATATGAGAGATATAGTATATTTAGATTGAATAGATTAGATAGAAGATAGAAGATTAAATCTCTAATCTAATCTTAGATCTAATCTAATCTATTCAGATTAGATTTTGAATCTTTAAGCAAAAACACGATCAAAATCGGTCAAGAATTGCAATCTCTAGGGCGTTATTGACATACATACCTTAGAGACTTAGTATATTTAGATATATTAGAAAGATAGAAGATAGATAGATAGAAGATTAGATTAGATTAGAAGATTAGAAGAAGAAAGATAGATTAGATAGATAGAAGATAGATACATAGAAGAAAGATTAGATAGAGATTTAGTATATTAGATTTAGTATATTTAGAAGATTAGAAGATGTATGGATGGAATGGAGGATAGATGGATTTTTGTCTATAGTAAAGAAATGCAAAATTATTTTGAAAATATTACCATTGAAAGATAAATAATTGCTTAAAAGTTATAAAAAGTCATCCAAGAGTAAATTTATGCTTTACTTTCTATTAACTCAAGTATGAATGAACTAAATAGAAATCCTATTCTTTAGTCTATTTAACTTCACTGCATGCACTAGCCACAGCACCAGAATCCCTAGTTACCATGGCAACCACCAAGTTGATTAGATCTGCCCGCAACGATGCTCATCGCAAGGGCCCAGGCTCCGCCCCCGACAAGCCCACAGATCTGGAGCTGCAAGTGGCCCAGACTCTGATGGATCTGCAGCAGAATTCCGATCTGAAGAGCATGCTCCGCGAACTGCATATCACTGGTGAGCTCTGCAGTGCTTAAGTATTGTATTCTGCCAGTAGTGTTGAATGCCCAATCCGCCCTCTAGAATCGCCCAATCTGCCCCCTTGAATTCCTCAATCCGCCCCCTAGAATCATCAATCCGCCCCTCCCCCTAGAATCGCCCAATCTGCCCCCTTGAATTCCTCAATCCGCCCCCTAGAATCATCAATCCGCCCCTCCCCCTAGAATCGCCCAATCTGCCCCCTTGAATTCCTCAATCCGCCCCCTAGAATCATCAATCCGCCCCTCCCCTAGAATCGCCCAATCTGCCCCCTTGAATTCCTCAATCCGCCCCCTTGAATTCCTCAATCCGCCCCCTAGAATCATCAATCCGCCCCTCCCCCTAGAATCGCCCAATCCACCCTTAGAATCGCTCAATCCGCTCCCTAATTATCGCCCGATCCGCCCCCAGGATTTTCTCAATCCCCCCTTGAATTTCACAATCCGCTCCCTAAAATCTGCCCAATCCGCCTCGTAGAATTGCCCAATCCGCCCCCTAGAATCGCCCAATCCGCCCTCTAGAATCGCCCAATCCGCCCCTCTAGAATCGCCCAATCCGCCCTCTAGAATCGCCCAATCCGCCCCTCTAGAATCGCCCAATCCGCCCCCCCTAGAATCGCCCAATCCGCCCTCTAGAATCGCCCAATCCGCCCCCCTAGAATCGCCCCCTCCGCTTCCCTAGAATCGCCCAATCCACCCCCTAGAATCGCCCAATCCGCCCCCCTAGAATCGCCCCCTCCGCTTCCCTAGAATCGCCCAATCCGCCCCCTAGAATCGCCCAAACCGCCCTCTAGAATCGCCTAATCCGCCCCTCTAGAATCGCCCAATCCGCCTCCCCCCCCCCTAGAATCGCCCAATCCGCCCTCTAGAATCGCCCAATCCGCCCTCTAGAATCGCCCAATCCGCCCCTCTAGAATCGCCCAATCCGCCCTCTAGAATCGCCCAATCCGCCCCCTAGAATCGCCCAATCCGCCCCTCTAGAATCGCCCAATCCGCCCCTCTAGAATCGCCCAATCCGCCCCCCCCCCTAGAATCGCCCAATCCGGCCTCTAGAATCGCCCCCTCCGCCCCCTAGAATCGCCCAATCCGCCTTCTAGAATCGCCCAATCCGCCCTCTAGAATCGCCCAATCCGCCCTCTAGAATCGCCCAATCCGCCCTCTAGAATCGCCCAATCCGCCCCCTCTAGAATCGCCCAATCCGCCCCCCCCTAGAATCGCCCCCTCCGCCCCCTAGAATCGCCCAAATTGCCCCAGATCCTCTCCATAGTGAGAGCTTAAGCCAACCTCGTCCCGCCGAACTGCGCAGGCGCCAAGGAGGTGGAGGTGTCGGGCGGCAAGAAGTGCATCATCCTGCTGGTGCCGGTGCCGCAGCTGCGCGCCTACCAGAAGATCCACGTGCGGCTGGTGCGCGAGCTGGAGAAGAAGTACTCCGGCAAGCACGTGGTAATCGTTGCCGAACGCCGCATCCTGCCGAAAGAGTCGCCGAAATCGAAGATCCACCAGAAGCAGAAGCGGCCGCGCTCGCGCACCCTGACCGCCGTGCACGACGCCGTGCTGAACGATCTGGTCTTCCCGGCCGAGATTGTCGGCAAGCGGACCCGGGTTCGCGTCGACGGATCCCAGCTGATGAAGGTGAGAGGCTGCCTGGTTGCTTGGTTAGTCGCAGTGTCTACTCACAGTAGCCAGTAAAGTAAGTAGTATTTGTTACCTAATATTTTATGGATATTAAATATTGTTCCAGGTGCACCTGGACCGGGCCAACCAGACAGCTGTGGATCACAAGTTGGACACCTTCGTGTCTGTCTATCGCAGCCTTACTGGCAAGCAGGTGATCTTTGAATTCCCAGACTACACCATGTGAGCTGGAGTGGAGTTTAGCAAACTGTCTTGTTCGTGACCATAGCCTGTCGCAGTCTGAGAGAGACGCACTGAAAATAGTGATTGAAATAATTAAAGGCGTCAAATAAAACATGAATAATTAATTCGCTCTGAACAACCCCCGATCGGTTCAGTTTGACTGGTGCAACGTCAGATTGTTGAGACGTTTCTGGATGAAAAATATTGCTTTCGTTAATGCAAATTTTGTCTTTGATTTATTTAACAACTGCGCTGCTGCGTATGCGTCAGTTAAAGATGTAGCAGATAGAATAGAACAGCCACGATGGGATAGAATGGATAGAACAGCTGATAAAATGGATAGAACAGCTGATAGAATGGATAGAACATCTGATAGAATAGATAGAACAGCCATGATGGGATAGAATGGATAGACCAGCCATGATGGGATAGAATGGATAGAACAGCCATGAATGTCATGTGAGATAGAATAAGTTACCGTCATGCAAGGCGAAGGCGCACCTGCGCATCTCAAGGATACTGTAATCTCTGTTGAGAAGAAAATCTGTGCCATTGGAGCTGCAGGAGGCGCGGGTAGGGCAGGAGCTGCATGTCTTCAGCCCTGTGTGGAGCGGTCTCAAGTTTCAGTTTTTCTTTGTCTTGCCAGTCTCGAATTCTTCATCAACTTTTGACGAAAGAAGAAATAATTTGGCTCTCCGCACCTGCGTCTAAATAATTGCTTTTGCACAAATCCAGTTGGGATTTCTGATACGATTGGGGAGAAAATCGTTGGATATAGCTTGCGCGCGGCGTGGAGAAATCATGATGGTAGTTCTCAGATGGGAATTGTGCAACTCTGATCTTGGTAGTTCTCAGATGGGAATTGTGCAACTCTGATCTTGGTAGTTCTCAGATGGGAATTGTGCAACTCTGATCTTGGTAGTTCTCAGATGGGAATTGTGCAACTCTGATCTTGGTAGTTCTCAGATGGGAATTGTGCAACTCTGATCTTGGTAGTTCTCAGATGGGAATTGTGCAACTCTGATCTTGGTAGTTCTCAGATGGGAATTGTGCAACTCTGATCTTGGTAGTTCTCAGATGGGAATTGTGCAACTCTGCTTCTCTAGTCTGTAAAGGTCTGCTAACATATAAGCTTTGAGAAATAAGGTCACCTTCTCACTAAGCTGGATTGGATAATTGCTCTAATAGGTCATTATAGGCGCGGCAGCTCGCTTATAAAAGGCGGCCTGGTTTTCTCTTTCAGAGGAAAAGCCACTAGCCGGTTTGCCTTTTTGCGTCTTAGTTTTGATCTGTTGTTAGCGGCTAAGCATTAAAGTGACTTTCGGAAGGTGCTCTGCATGTAACTGAACTTCAGATTTAATGACCTGAAATCGTCGTAGAAGACCCACGCACTCGAATCTTTGCAGACGTTTTTTTAACTTTCGGCGCAAATATTGAATTCAGCAATTGGGCAGGTGGTTCGATGCCGATTGAGGCTTTGGCTTCATCCGACGGATGTCGGAATGGTCTTCGTGTATCACAACAGTGACAGAGAAAAGAAGAAAGTGACAGAGAAAAGAAGAAAGTGACAGAGAACAGAAGGAGAGTGACAGAGAAAAAAAGAAAGTGACAGAGAAAAGAAGAAAGTGACAGAAAACAGAAGGAGAGTGACAGAGAAAAGAAGAAAGTGACAGAGAAAAGAAGAAAGTGACAGAGAACAGAAGGAGAGTGACAGAGAAAAGAAGAAAGTGACAGAGAAAAGAAGAAAGTGACAGAGAACAGAAGGAGAGTGACAGACAGAGAGAATAGTGAAGAGTGACAGACAACAGGAATAGTGACAGACAACAGAAATAGTGACAAGAAAAGAGTGACAGACCGCAGGAATGGTGACAAGTAAAGAGCGACAGACAACAGGAATAGTGGCAGGGAAAAAGTGACAGACCGCAGGAATGGTGACAAGTAAAGAGTGACAGACAACAGGAATAGTGGCAGGGAAAAAGTGACAGACCGCAGGAATGGTGACAAGTAAAGAGTGACAGACAACAGGAATAGTGGCAGGGAAAAAGTGACAGACCGCAGGAATGGTGACAAGTAAAGAGTGACAGACAACAGGAATAGTGGCAGGGAAAAAGTGACAGACAACAGAAATAGTGACAGGGAAAGAGTGACAGACAACAGGAATAGTGGCAGGGAAAAAGTGACAGACAACAGAAATAGTGACAGGGAAAGAGTGACAGACAACAGGAATAGTGGCAGGGAAAAAGTGACAGACAACAGGAATAGTGACAGGGAAAGAGTGACAGACAACAGGAATAGTGGCAGGGAAAGTGACAGACAACAGGAATAGCGACAGCAAAAAGTGAAAGATAACAGAAATAGTGATAAGGAAAGAGTGACAGAGAACAGGAAGAGTGATAGAGAACACTAAAAGAGTGACAGAGAACAGGAAGAGATGATAGAGAACACTAAGAGAGTGACTGAGAACAGGAAGAGTGATAGAGAACACTAAAAGAGTGACAGAGAACAGGAAGAGATGATAGAGAACACTAAGAGAGTGACTGAGAACTGGAAGAGTGATAGAGAACACTAAGAGAGTGACAGATAACAGGAAGAGATGATAGAGAACACTAAGAGAGTGACTGAGAACAGGGAGAGAGTGACGGAGAGCAGAGTGGATGGCTGGTAGGGCATCAGAGCTGCACCCAGAGTACAGGAGAGGAAGCAGATGGCGCAGGATGCAGATAGAGACGAGAAAAGCAGGTCTCACGAAAAGGTGCGCCACACCTCCTGCCACGCAGACATCAGGTGTCTCAATGGCAGCACTAATTGTTCCTGGTTATTATATACGTAGGAGAATATAAGCCTACGTTAAACAGACTTTTGCAAATTGAAAAATATTGACTGGCGCATGTAACCGATGCAGCCGAGTAGAGCAAACATTTTCCTCCTGTATTCTTTGTCGATTTTCTAACTGGTTAATCCAGTTTTCATTGCCAGGTTTGTCCCCTAAATATTTTAAATAAAGCGGCTTATTCGCTGTCAACCTTGTTTAAGATTTCCCAGCAATAAATCATCTTCTGATATCCCCTTAGCTGGCCAATTTGCTCATTTTAGAACGCAGAAAAACAAATCTCAGCTCGGATTTAGTAAATTGGACTAGCAATCAGTGCCCCCATTGGGGAGCCAACAAAAAGTTTATACAATTTTTTGATTAAACTACATGTAGGTTCTGACCTTTGCCTTGACATCTCAGCTATTCGCCAACCCTCGCCCTTATCTAACCCCAATCCTCGCCCTTATCTAACCCCAATCCTCACCCTTATTCAAACCCAATCTTCGCCCTTATCCAACCCAATCCTCGCCCTTATCTAATCTCAATACTCGCCCTTATCTAACCCCAATCCTCGCTTTTATCTAACCCCAATCCTCGCCCTTATCTAACCCCAATCCTCGCCCTTATCTAATCCCAATCCTCGCCCTTATCTAACCCTAATCATATCTTTTATCTAACCCAAATTCTCACCAGACTAACTTTTTACCTTGGAAAATGATTTTACAAGTAAAGGGGCAAATTTTTAGCATAATCTGTGTATTTGGTTTTTCCCGTCGATATTCGAACAAAGAAGGTATTCGGTCTACCCGTGAGTCCGTGTGTATTTATAAAAACGAGGCGAAAGAGACGTCGAAGAGACATTTTATTTTTTCAGTTTTTGGAGACTCGCTTTCGTTGGCCGATTCCGATGGAAAAAATCCTGCATGTGCTCAGGAGTCAGTGGAATGGCCAGAGCTGCCGTCAGCGCTGGTTGTTGGGCGATGTCGCCGGCGTTGCTCCAGGCTGCCCGCAACTCTTCGGTAACCCATAGTACCGATTTTTGGTTGCTATGGGGTTTCTTGAGCAAGGGTTTGGTTGCTATGGGGTTTTTTGAGTAGTTTTGGTTGCTATTGGATTTTCTTTGAGTAGGTTTGGTAGCTTTGGGTTTGGCTTGAGTAGGTTTGGTTGCTATGGGGTTTCTTTGAGTAGTCTTGGTTGCTATGGCGTTTTCTTTGAATAGGTTTGGTTGCTATGGGGTTTTCTTCGAGTAGGTTTGGTTGCTATGGGGTTTTCTTCGAGTAGGTTTGGTTGCTATTTCTTTTCTTTAAGTAGGTTTGGTTGCTATGGTGTTGGCTTGAGTAAGTTTGGTAGCTTTGGGTTTTCTTTGAATAGGTTTGGTTGCTATGGGGTTTCTTCGAGTAGGTTTGGTTGCTATTTCTTTTCTTTAAGTAGGTTTGGTTGCTATGGGGTTTCCTTGAGTAAGTTTGGTTGCTATCGTGTCTCTGTGATGTTTTATTTTGAGTTTTATTTGGAGATAATAACCTTAGGAACCTCGGTTTGCCATAGGGTTGTGTTTAAACAGCATAAAGTGTTGAAGCGGCTCCACATAGAATGGAATGAACTTAAAAATACGACTCAACTGACGGATCGACACTTCCGCTAGTCCGTGAATAAGTTTTAAAGAGGGTAATAATTAATCCCATTAATTTATGCTGTGCTTTTCCCAAATCCCTCATCAAGTCCGCCATCTGCATGCTGGGATTTTGGCACCTCTGCGCTGAAGAGCTGGTGAAGTTCGAGACCTGGCAGCCGAGAAGGGCCTGGAGGCGCGGCGGTCGCCATGACCGACGGGGCGCCGTGCCGCGGCGGCGGTGGCGCGGGCTCACGTCATCAGCTCAAGAGCTCTGCGACCGCTGCTGGCAAACAGAAGGGAGAGGAAGAGAGAGGGAGAGAGAAGACTGCAAGGAGAAAAATGATAGAGGCAGGGATACTGGAGTTCCATAAAAGAGATCGCCGGCAGAAGTAGGAAGTCATGTGAAGCAAATCCCTGATACACAGCAGCGTGTGCAGAACTAGGCTGCGCCCTGACTGACAGTTGAACTCAGAACTCCAAACATGCGGCGTGTCCGCAGGTGAAGTCCTGACTAACCGGTCAATATCAGCTGACGAAGACGAAGATTGACAGCTCAGAAACCAGTGCTGATCTCATTGAAGACGCTCACGCGGAGGGAAAAAACTGATGCACCACTCCATCATTGAATCGCAACTGCCAGTACAATTTAGGCTGCGCTTGAAACAAAGATGATTGATGATTTCCATTTCTCTCGCCAGGTGCTACAAACTGCGGCCAGGTGTCTGACCACCTCGCCGCTGCCCGCTAGGCCGACTGCCCAAGTGCTGCTGCCGCTCCGCCAGCCACCTCGCCAAGGACTGCCCGATGGGCGGCTCCGTCACCGCCACAGCTGCACCGCTTGCGGCTGCTGTGCAAGGGAAATGACTTTAACGGATGAACAGTCACTGATATGCACAGACAGAAAGACAGACAGACAGACAGACAGACAGACACACACACACACACACAGACAGACGCACAGAAAGACAGACAGACAGACAGACAGACAGACAGACAGACAGACAGACTGACACACAGACAGACAGACAGACAGACAGACAGACAAACAGACAGAAAGACGCACAGACACACAGACAGACAGACAGACAGACAGACAGACAGACACTCAAACAGACACAGACAGACAGACAGACACTCAAACAGACACAGACAGACAGACAGACAGACAGACAGACACTCAAACAGACACAGACAGACAAACAGACAGACAGACAGACACTCAAACAGACACAGACAGACAGACAGACACTCAAACAGACACAGACAGACAGACAGACAGACACTCAAACAGACACAGACAGACAGACAGACAGACAGACAGACACTCAAACAGACACAGACAGACAAACAGACAGACACTCAAACAGACACAGACAGACAGACAGACACACAGCTTAGCTACCTCAGCACGCAGCAGTCACTGCACCCCCAGTTATACTTACATGTGATTCAAACACAAGTCAAGACTCCAGTAAGCCAGGCCTCTCAATATCCCAAGAGAAACTGAGCCTGGAGGCTCGAAAGGCTTTGGTTTGCGCGAGTTCGCACCGCACTAGCTAATTTTACGAGCGCTACTCCGCAAAAATATTTGTTCATGTAGGAAGCCCCCAGCGGGAGAACATGCAGTAATGAGTTGTTTTATTACGCTCGTAAGCTTTTCCCGGTTCAAACAATTATAAAATTCTTTACCTTTCTAAGTGCCTGCTTACAAAACCAATAGTAACGATTCTTTGAGGTAAATTTTTATTTCAATAACAATCTATCTGAAGTTTATTTTGCTTATTTTGTACTCGTACTATGGTTTGACTGATTTCTGAGTTGTGGTCAAAGGGGAATGAAAGATTTAAAGTGGACCCCACACTGCACACCCCAGCTCCCCATTGCACACCCCACTGCACGCACCACTGGCACCAGCAACCCATTGCACACCCCAATGCACGCACCACTGACACCAGCAACCCATTGCACACCTCACTGCACGCACCACTGGCACCAGCAACACATTGCACACCTCACTGCACGCACCACTGGCACCAGCAACACATTGCACACCTCACTGCACGCACCACTGGCACCAGCAACCCATTGCACACCTCACTGCACGCACCACTGGCACCAGCAACCCATTGCACACCTCACTGCACGCCCCAGCACCCCATTGCACATCCCAGCACCCCACTGCACGCTCCAGCACCCCACTGCACACCCCAGCTCCCCATTGCACACCCCACTGCACGCACCACTGGCACCAGCACCCCATTGCACATCCCAGCACCCCACTGCACGCCCCAGCACCCCATTGCACATCCCAGCACCCAACTGCACGCCCCAGCACCCCATTGCACATCCCAGCACCCCACTGCACTCCCCAGCACCCCACTGCACACCCCAGCTCCCCATTGCACACCCCACTGCACGCACCACTGGCCCCAGCAACCCATTGCACACCCCACTGCACATCCCAGCACCCCACTGCACACCCCATCACCCCACTGCACACCCCATCACCCCACTGCACACCCCATCACCCCACTGCACGCCCCAGCACCCCACTGCACATCCCAGCACCCCACTGCGCACCCCATCACCCCACTGCACGCCCTAGCACCCCACTGCACACCCCAGCACCCCACTGCACATCCCAGCCCCCCTCCTGCACACCCCATCACCCCACTGCACGCCCCAGCACCCCACTGCACATCTCAACAGCCTACCGCGCACCTGTAAGTAAAAATTCAGAGACAGCAAGAGGAGACGCAAGAGCAGCTCGCCAATTTCAATGAAACAACATCGGCCTACAAGTTAAAAAATGTTACAGAACAAGTATGAGGTTAATAGCACTGTCATATTTATTATATATATATGCTTTTGTAGCGGTATAGCTAGTTTGCATAATAAACTCATTAGCTATGATTAACGTTGCTTAAATATCAAACAAAATTGAGGGTTATGGATGCGATTAACGACTAGATGTGATTTACTGACAAGATTGCATTTTTATTTAGGGGCAGTTGCTACATAAAATGTTATACAGTGTCACATTCTGCGGTGCTGTCTAAAGATACTTTAGAACTACTGTATGAGTGTAAACAAATTGTCATCTAATGGACTACTCCTGACGTCACTCTCGGCCAGCACGGATAAATAACGAGTCAGAGAGATAGGAAACTGGGGGGTTAGAGTGCAGTGGCTTGTCTGAGGGGCAGGAACTGGGGGTTAGAGTGGGGTGGCTGGCCGGAGGGGTAGGAAAATGGGCGTCAGAGTGGGGTGGTTGGCCGGAAGGGAGGGATAGGAAGATGGGGGTTAGAGTAGATGGTTGGCCAGAGGGGTGGGAAACTGGGGGTTAAAGTGGAGTGGTTGGCTGAAGGGGTAGAAAAATATGGGTTAGAGTTAGGTGGTTGGCCGGAGGGGTAGGAAAATGGGCGTCAGAGTGGGATGGTTGGCCGGAGGGGTAGAAAAATAGGCGTCAGAGTGGGATGGTTGGCTGGAGGGGTAGAAAAATAGGCGTCAGAGTGGGATGGTTGGCTGGAGGGGTAGAAAAATAGGCGTCAGAGTGGGATGGTTGGCTGGAGGGGTAGAAAAATAGGCGTCAGAGTGGATGGTTGGCTGGAGGGGTAGAAAAATAGGCGTCAGAGTGGATGGTTGGCCGGAGGGGTAGGAAAATGGGGGTTAGAGTGCGGTGGCTGGCCGGAGGGGTAGGAAAATGGGGGTTAGAGTGGGATGGTTGGCCGGAGGGGTAGGAAAATGGGGGTTAGAGTGGGATGGTTGGCCGGAGGGGTAGGAAAATGGGCGTCAGAGTGGGATGGTTGGCCGGAGGGGTAGGAAAATGGGGGTTAGAGTGCGGTGGCTGGCCGGAGGGGTAGGAAAATGGGCGTCAGAGTGGGGTGGTTGGCCGGAAGGGTAGAAAAATGGGGGTTAGAGTGCGGTGGCTGGCCGGAGGGGTAGAAAAAATGAGGTTTTCTAGAAGTAGTCTATTTATAGTATTTTATAGCAACAGCAGGGGTTTCCTCGTGACTTATAGCATGTTGATCTAAACGGTAAAATCCCGTAAATATCAAAGCAAATCAATCAATCAATATAGTATTGTCAAAATTGGTAAAAATCGATAGTTTAGCGAGAAGGTTAGAAAGTGTGTGTTAGGGTTAAACACAAGTAACAAATAAATAATACCAATAACTATTAAGTGTCATTTTTTCATTATGCCGAATTGCGTCAAAAACAAAAAAATTAAAACAAAGAAAAAAGATAGAAACAGCTGAGAGAAAGCAGATTAGTTGCAGAAAAGAAACAGCAATACATGAGGGTGCACTGTAACAGCACAAACTCGTGACAGTTTTGCAATGGATAAAAGATTGCTAAAACTACCCTAAGTAGCAAAGCTTTGTAAATAAAACGGGGCGTATATAATTTCATACAGTGGTGTAAAATGTTTACATAATAACAGGATCAGGATCAAGATTGTGATCGACTTTAACATAAAACAAAAAATCACAGTAATAAAACATTATATTATTGCATATTGAGGATAGCATTAGCAAGCAATAATGTATATATAAGATACTAATAATACGCAGCAAACTGCAAAAACAAAATTATTGAAACTTTTAGGCAGAAATACTAACAGCGGCGACCGCAGGAACTTTCATTTCACGATAAGGCGTTCATAGCAGCCGACTCAGCAACCCTAGCAACTGAATTGGTATTCATAGCAACCGATTAGGCGTCCCTAGCAACTTAATTGGTGTTCATAGCCACCGAATCAGCGACCCTAAATACTGAATTGACATCCATAGCAACCGATTTAGCAAACCCTAGCAACTGAATTGGCATCCATAGCAACCGATTTAGCAAACCCTAGCAACTGAATTGGCATCCATAGCAACCGATTTAGCAAACCCTAGCAACTGAATTGGCATCCATAGCAACCGATTTAGCAAATCCGAGCAACTAAATTGACTGACATCCATAGCAACCGATTTAGCAAACCCTAGCAACTGAATTGGCAGCCATAGCAACCGATTTAGCAAACCCTAGCAACTGAATTGGCAGCCATAGCAACCGATTTAGCAAATCCGAGCAACTGAATTGACTGACATCCATAGCAACCGATTTAGCAAACCCTAGCAACTGAATTGGCAGCCATAGCAACCGATTTAGCAAACCCTAGCAACTGAATTGGCATCCATAGCAACCGATTTAGCAAACCCTAGCAACTGAATTGGCATCCATAGCAACCGATTTAGCAAATCCGAGCAACTGAATTGACTGACATCCATAGCAACCGATTTAGCAAACCCTAGCAACTGAATTGGCAGCCATAGCAACCGATTTAGCAAACCCTAGCAACTGAATTGGCATCCATAGCAACCGATTTAGCAAACCCTAGCAACTGAATTGGCAGCCATAGCAACCGATTTAGCAAACCCTAGCAACTGAATTGGCATCCATAGCAACCGATTTAGCAAATCCGAGCAACTGAATTGACTGACATCCATAGCAACCGATTTAGCAAACCCTAGCAACTGAATTGGCAGCCATAGCAACCGATTTAGCAAACCCTAGCAACTGAATTGGCATCCATAGCAACCGATTTAGCAAACCCTAGCAACTGAATTGGCAGCCATAGCAACCGATTTAGCAAACCCTAGCAACTGAATTGGCAGCCATAGCAACCGATTTAGCAAACCCTAGCAACTGAATTGGCATCCATAGCAACCGATTTAGCAAATCCGAGCAACTGAATTGACTGACATCCATAGCAACCGATTTAGCAAACCCTAGCAACTGAATTGGCAGCCATAGCAACCGATTTAGCAAACCCTAGCAACTGAATTGGCATCCATATCAACCATTCCAGCCCTTTGAAACTGAATCAGTGTCCATAGCAACCGACTTAGCGGTCCTAGCAACCTATTAAGCGATCCAAGCATGAGAAGTTTCTCAGTCGCCAAACAAGGGAGACGCTCCAGGATACGCCACTGACTACTAATAGTATGTTACGCAGTTTTTTAAACTAAATTTAGCTATAGCTGTATAACAATGGAATAAAAACGAGATTCATTGCACATTTTGCTACTATAATATTGTAAATATGTTAATATCCTCAACACTCTACTGCCGGCATGGTCAAGTTTCGTCAGTAGTATGATGGAAACATGACTGTCCATAAGTTTTTCAAAACAAACAATTATCAGATTGCCAACACTAAACATTAGCCGGTCGAATGAACAAATCAAGGTCAGTAGTTGCCGTAGGCCGGCGCGGCGTCCTCGGGGTGAGAGGCCTCGTAATTCTGCTGGGTGGTGGTGACCGAGTAGCTGTGGCCGCACTCGCCTTTGTGGAAATGATTTTTCAGCACCTGGTACTTGCGGAACATCAGGAAGCCAAAGTAGCCGTGTAGGCCAAGCGTGGGAACGGCGAACACCTGGGATAATGAGGCATCAGAGATTCTCGCTGACTTGAAGCCTATGCTAGTGCGAAATATTGAAATTGCTCAGGGATTTTCCACGGAATTTTTCATCGGGATTTCCCATTGGAAATTTCTCATAGGGATTTCCCAGGGGAATTTATCATAGGGATTTCCCAGGGGAGTTTCTCAAAGGAATTTCCCAGGGAGTTATCATAGGAATTTCCCAGGGGAGTTTATCATAGGGATTTCTCATAGGGATTTCCCAGGGGAGTTTCTCAGAGGGATTTCCCATGGGAGTTTTTCATTGGGATTTCCCACAGGAGTTTTTTCATTGGGATTTCCCACAGGAGCTTCACAAAGGGATTTCCATTTGGAGTTTCTTATCGGGATTTCCATTAGGAGTTTTTCAAAGGGATTCCCATAAGGGTTCCCCTGTGGATTTTTTTACAGCAATAGGGAATTCCCAGTAAGGGAGAATTCTGAAAATTAGCCAGAAGTTATTTCAAAAAACTCACAGCGCTGGCGATGGCGGCGCCGCCAATGCCCTTTCCGTTCACGGCCGATAGGATGAAAGCAATCAGGCTCAGAATGACCACCACGGCCAGGTAGATCAGGATCTGAATGGGTCGGATTAAGAGAGTGTGCAGATTATCAGATTGGTTATTGGTATGTGCGCAAGCAGGGTTTTTTAAGCGTCAGAATAATAGTGCCATTTGGGATAAAATTACATTTGTGCGTGATTCTAATTATTTTTTTATCATTTATCTTACACTAAGGAGACGTTCGTATGGAACCAATTTTATCATTGGTTCAGGAACTTATGCTTACATTTCACTCAAGAACAACATTGAGTTTTGTTATGAACATCAATTAATTAACCTATCCCACAAATAAACAATTTGTTATCTCTTGTGAAGTAAATTTTGGTCGTCTGCCGCTTTTCGAAGTGCTCCTGACTTGAGTCCTGTGGCCAATTTTAGTGTCATTTGATTGAAGGCACTTCTTTTCCATTCACGTGATTCACTTTAACATTGTATAAAGGCCAAGTGAAGGGCCAATCTGCAGTTGTTTCTGCGTAAACTTGTCGGGGAAGTCAAGCTGTTACGTTGGCTTGAACATTTCTGGGTGTAATGTCAAAGTTGTTAGAATGCGACTCATTGGTGATACACATGCTCGTGCTTATTGTTAAAGGTGTTCTTGGTCATACAGCAGCCAAAGAATGCTCATATTGTCGTTGTACAACCACTCGAATTTAGGATCGCAATGATTTTTCCAACTACTGCATGTACATGATAGTCGCACTGATTAATTTTACCGAGCATATCGTGAAGATAATCAGTGAGTCATGTCGCCTCTGATTGAAATTTCTGTTTTTATCTACACTTCCTCAAGCTACACTATGCATTTTATGTATTTACTTCTTCGAGGTTCAGTGATTGGTATTCGTATGAATGTGCACATCGATCTCTCGAAAATTTTGGTTCCAATTTTGTCATTGTTGTTTGGTGTACATTCATTAAGCTACAATTGTCATTTATTGTTGCATTTGCATGGGTTTGTTAGGTTATACGGCTCATTTGATTCATTTATTTGCTTTTCAGTTTGAAAACCATCTTGGTGTTCTTAAGAACACGAGGTGTCCGACAGAAAGAGGTATTTTAAAACATGTCAGTAATCAGTTGATGGTGATGCGTTCTTTTTAAGTTCTCTCTCAAGCCTTGTTAATTGTAAAGTTGTGCAGTTGTAAATAGTCACTTCCAACTCAGTTTCTGGGGAAGATTTGATATTTCGCCGTGATTTGTCAATGCATCCCTACCCGTCAGGAAATCTTTCTATTGGTTATTATGCTGTGTCGCGATCATGGATTTCTGGTGCTCCTAAAGGGAAGGTTGAGTCTGAGTTCGTTTTGTTTCCATTGGCATCTAATCATTTTTAGCGATTCATGTTTGTGAGCACTGCTCACAAATTTAGTGTATTACATTTTTGTTCCTTCAGCCTACATTTTTACATTTACATTTCTTACATTCTTACATTTTTTGTTCTTCACTTGTCAGATAATATGCTGAAAACATAGAGTACGGCTCGTACATTGAATTCACTTCCGCTCTTTTGGTTAGTCACTTGCTTTTTGATCATTGACAACAATTTACAGGATTTTTGCATCTGGACTCTTACTGGTCCAGATGGTCGCTTCTTTGGTCAGAAATTAGGTTTGTTTTCCAACTGAACTGTTTTTTCCTTTGCTTTCACATACTTAGGAAAAAATATTATTGACTCGATAGCTGCTAAAATTTAGGTAATTTGTGTCTTATTGAAGTCCAAATTAATAACTTTATGGGTCATTTGCTTTATTGAATGTTACATTTACAAAGTTGTAAAATTCTTTAGATAATTTCCCCAATTTTCATAAATTGTTTGAACAGAGATTTTCCGATTATCTTCATAATCTACATGTAGGATGTTTTTGTCTGTTGTCCATCCTCTTGAATATATCAGTCAAATATCGAATATGAGCAACCATGAATCAACGCAATGGTTTGTCGCTTCGGCATTGGGCCTTACTCAATTGAGTAAAGCTATGTTTTGAGTGCTCTTATTTATCGTCAGAACTGGGTCATTTTGTGAAATCTGTATAAACTGAAAGAGATGACGGAGGATGAACGAATGCCTTTTCCACCAAGCTGCCTCAGAGTTGGAAGTCGAAGAACTTCTGGCTGTGCTAAAGGATCCACCGCATCATCGTAAGAAGCTATCTTGAGTTTTAGCACTCGTATAAGTAACTGGACTGGTGCCGAGACTGGAGCAAGTGGCCAGAATTGCTGCTCTCCCCCGCGAGGACCCGATTTCTCTGTACTTCTCGAAGTACAGAAGCCTCGGGCTACCTGATTTTGAGCTCACGATTCCGCTGATGCGGCGTGCTGCCTGCGAAAGCATGGCGAGCTCTTCGGACCCAGTTGTAGCCAACATAAGTGAAAAAATTCCAACTTATGAAAGTAGTCTCACTCGTGGACTTTACGTTAAATCCGCAAAAAAAGGTTATACAGGATAAATATGAGCAGGCCTATTTGAGCACCCAGAGGGAAGCTCATGAGCGTACGGTGGGAAAGCGCGGTTAGACCTTATTGGCTACATGGCGAAGACGGTGTAGTGAAGGCGGGTGAATACGTGTCTATCAACAAGTTGGTTACAAGAACTGTTGAGACGCGCCAATTCATCCACCCAAGACTTTGAGACTCTGAAATGCCGTCGCTGTGGAAACGCGGTAGAAACTGAGCATGTTTTGAATGAATGCCCGTTTACCAGACTAGCCCAATGCCGCCGGCACAATTTTATTGCGGATTACGAGCTATCTTGGCAAAGCCCTGGTGGACAATGGTTGGGAAGTTTGGAGAGAACGGCTCGTTCGTAAAGATCTAGAGAACTTTAAGCCCGACCTGATTTTCAGGAAGGGCAACGATGGAGCGATCATAGACGTCACTGTACCCTATGAATCGAATGAGAATGTGCTACAATCAAAGGAACGGTTTAAAGAGGCTAAATATGAAGGTCTGAGGGGTCAAGTCGCCGAGCTTTTGAACATCTCTGGCGGCGTTAAAGTCGTTGGAATCGCTGTCGGTGCGGTGCCTTGGACACGGTTCTAACCACGACTCTCAATAAAGTGAAAGGACTCGGACTTGATCCAGTCAAGGTCGGAAAAACATTACAAATCTCAGCACTCCGAGGTTCAAGCCGTGTTTGTAAGGCCTTTCGGATTTAAGGCCCATATGCCTAGTGCCACCCCTTTTTTGACACTAGAGCTACGCTAGGCAAGGTTTAGGATCATTATATGAGCCTAGTGGAAACAAATAAAGGAATTGACGGAAGGGCACCACCAGGAGTGGAGCCTGCGGCTTAATTTGACTCAACACGGGAAACCCCTGCTGACAGATAACCTGAAACTCCCAGCCTGGCAGCACGGCATTCGCCCGATGCGCTCGACCACCACTGCCCTGTGCCAGCTCGTTGAGCAGATCAGCACTGGTTTCTGCCATGCTAAACACCCGGCGAGAACAGGCACAGTTGCCCTCGACTTGAAAGCCGCTATCGATTGTGTGGATCACTACGAGCTCATTACCGACATCTTTAACTCCGACCTGCCGAACCTGCAACTCTCCAACTACCTTCTTGGTCGTCACGCCCGCACCGTGCTGCGCGACTGCAAGTCCGCCTGGCGCCAAGTCCGTATGGGAGTCCCCCTATGGCAGCGCGATCAACCCGCTTCTCTTCGCTTTCTACCTGAAGGACACCCCTATGCCGGACGACCCTGACTCAAGCCTTATCGGATACGCCGACGACCTGACTGTGGCTGCGTCTTCCGCTTCCATCTCGCGCATCCAGGAGCAACTTAACGTCTACCTGGCGCGTCTGGCGCCGTTTCTCGACGCCTGCAAGCTCAAGGTCTCGGCAGTAAAATGTAGTAAAATCTCGGCACCAACGGGAATACGCCAGGGCCCTCGAGGTCAACTTTGACGGCTTCAGACTACCCCAGGCCCTCTATCCTAAAATCCTGGGAGTCATCTTTGACCCGAAAATGACGTTTTGCCGCCACGTCAACGCGACGACCCAGAAGGCCCGCAAGCGTAATAGCGTCCTCCGTTGCTTGGCGGGCAGCGGTTGGGGTTGCTGCAAGGAGCTGCTTCTCAACACCTTTAGGGCGATTTCACGCAGCATCCTCAACTACGATGCTCCTGTTTGGGGACCTACTATCTCGTCCTCCTCCTGGACCGGGCTCCAGGCGGTCCAAAACGCGGCCATTCGGTGCGTCACGGGCTGCACCGTCAGCGGTGCCGTGGCCGACCTCCACTGCGAGACTCGGATGCTCCCGGTCCAGCAGCACAACAGGCTCCTCTCTCCAGTTCCTTCTGGCCTCCCGCTGCCCTGAGCACCCCTGTCATCATCTCTCCGCCTGCCCGGCTCCTCGCCGGCGCATGAAGCCGTCCATCTTTACAGCACCGTTCTTTGATGATTCCTGGCAGCCAGTCACCGCCCCGGCGGTCATCGACGACGCGGCAGCCTGGGACAGGGCGAGACGAGCACAAAATTCGCACATCGTACTGGATTATATCGACAGCCTACCTCCTAACCGCGTCGTTGGTCTCCGCCCTGATATCTGCGAGTCTGAACGCTCTCTGCCGCGCCGTACATTCTGCCTGCTCGCCCAGCTGCGCTCAGGTTTCAGCCCCTTGCTTCGCATCTACCAGCACCGGCTGAACCCTGAGACGCCTCCCAGCTGCCCTGAGTGTGGCGCGGCCTTGCATGACAGCCTGCATCTCTTTAACTGACCGGCTCACCCCACCGAGCTGGAGCCTTCGGATCAGTGGCGCAACCCCATTGAAGTCGCTAAGTTCCTGTTGCTGTCCGTCCAGCTTGACCCCGGCGAGAGTAAAAAACAACACCATCACGATCGCGAATACGATCACGATCGCAAGTGTCATCACGATCGCAAGTGTCATCACGATCGCAAGCGTCATCACGATCGCAAACCCCATCACGGCAAGAGTGCTTGATATTTCGTCACCTTATCTATGCTCTAGACGTCAGGATTTAGGACGAAAAAAGCGAATTTAGACAGACGCTTGTACATGTAAAAGCAGCCATAAGTTTCCAGGAACAATCCAGGTACATTGTTTGTACTAGCTGTTTCGTAATCATGCAGTGCCATTTTCTGATTAGCGTAGCCGCAATTAAGTAGCAAGAATAACAATTTAGTTTTGTACTGCTATTTGGCTTATTGGCTTATAATTAATTACCATTCTGATATATATATATTGTTTTTTTATTTATCGAGACATTGAGTCACCAGTGTTTTACTGCACTTACTGCACTGTAGTACAAAAATAGTACAGGTGCTACTGAAATATTATAGGGGTTAGCCCCTAAAACCCTTCTGGCTCCTATGGGTCCCCTGCCGGTTTTTTCCAGTGTGGAGGTAAGCTACGGACAGGTACAGTAATCTACAGACAGGTACAGTAAGCTACAGACAGGTACAGTAAGCTACAGACAGGTACAGTAATCTACAGACAGGTACTGTAATCTACAGACAGGTACTGTAAGCTACAGACAGGTACAGTAAGCTACAGACAGGTACAGTAAGCTACAAACAGATACAGTAAGCTACAAACAGGTACTGTAATCTACAGACAGGTACAGTAATCTACAGACAGGTACAGTAAGCTACAGACAGGCACAGTAAGCTACAGACAGGTACAGTAATCTACAGACAGGTACAGTAAGCTACAGACAGGCACAGTAAGCTACAGACAGATACAGTAAGCTACAGACAGGCACAGTAAGCTACAGACAGGTACAGTAAGCTACAGACAGGTACAGTAAGCTACAGACAGGTACAGTAATCTACAGACAGGTACAGTAAGCTACAGACAAGTACAGTAAGCTACAGACAGGAACAGTAAGCTACAGACAAGTACAGTAAGCTACAGACAGGTACAGTAATCTACAGACAGGTACAGTAAGCTACAGACAGGCACAGTAAGCTACAGACAAGCTGGGGGTGACTCACCACCAGCCCGAAGGGGCCGGGAATCTTGGGCAGCAGGCGGATCAGGTACAGGACAAACAGAATGCCGGTGCCGAAAGCGGCGGTGGTGCCAACAAAAGCAACAAAGCCGCCGCCGTGAATGGACCAGGGGAAGACGGTGCCGCAGATGAATAAAATCACGGCCGAGACGAAAGCCGCAATCAGCACGATGCCGAGGGGGGTTCGGACAAAGTCTTTGTCCAGCCCGACACCGGGTCCCTCGGAATGGGTGGCTGTGGTCTCGGTAGTGGTTGCTTTGTAGGCGTCGGTCTCCATGGAAACGCTAGTGTGTAGTCTTTGTAGATCTTTATTACTATGGACTAGTTGGTGTGCTGCTTCAGGAACAGGAGCGGCTCCGGTTTAGCAAGCTGTTAGCTGGAAATTTAGTGGAGAAATTGGTAACTATTTAATCAGACTTTAAGTGAGAGTTTGTATCTTGATTTTGAAAGTGATTTTGATTATGCGAATGTAATTTACTATCGTCTGTCTGTCTATCTGCCTGTTTATCTGCGTCTGCCTGTCTGTCTGTCCGTCCGTTTGTCTGACTGGCTATCTGTCTGTCTGTCTGTCTGTCTGTCTGTCTGTCTGTCTGTCTGTCTGTCTGTCTGTCTGTCTGTCTGTCTTAGTGTCTGTCGTAGTGTCTGTCTGTCTGTCTGTCTGTCTGTCTGTCTGTCTGCCTGTCTGTCTGTTTGCTTGTCTGTCTGTCTTAGTGTCTGTCTGTCTGTCTTAGTGTCTGTCTGTCTGTCAGTCTGTCTGCCTGTCTGTCTGTCTGTCTGTCTTAGTGTCTGTCTGTCTGTCTGTCTGTCTGTCAGTCTGTCTGCCTGTCTGTCTGTCTGTCTGTCTGTCTTAGTGTCTGTCTGTCTGTCTGTCTGTCTGTCTGTCTGTCTGTCTGTCTTAGTGTCTGTCTGTCTGTCTGTCTGTCTGCCTGTCTGTCTGTCTGTCATAAAATCGATAAATAAATAAGCAGACTCAGCAATCAGTAATCAAAAATGAGCAGCATCGAGGCTCAAAAGGATGTATTTTAACCGGGTCACGTTAGTGGTAAACTTAATAAACTACAGAATATATTATAAGATAAACAAACTTTAAATTTTTAAGCCCATCTTAGTAACGACTTAACGAGGAAGTTTAACGACAGTGAAACTAACTGGCATGACATTATTTTAATATGAGAATCGCTAACTGTCCTTACTAGGAAATATGATTTGAAAAAACCACAACTTACTACTTGCAGTAATAATAAATAAATTACATTTGTCGTTTCTGTGCTAAAATTAAAAGTTATAATTTATGATGATTAACAAACTACCCAAAAAATGTTATGAAACAAGCAGACAGAAGATGAACAAAGCTGAATTCACAAAAAATAAGTTAATATTAATTTGTTAGCATTCGCTAAGAAATTCAAGCCAGCTTAACTCCGCCACTCTTGGCCTGGTCCAGGCGATTCTCCACGTCGTCCCAGTTGATCACCTTCCAGATGCTCTTGACGTAGTCTGGGCGAACGTTCTTGTACTGCAGGTAGTAGGCGTGCTCCCACACATCTATGCCCAGCAGCGGCTCCAGGCCTGTGGTGGCCTTTAGCGGGTCCTGGAATGCAATTTCAATGAGTACAGGTGGGTCAGAACTGGCTCTGGTGCTGATAGGTGGGTCAGGACTGGCTCTGGTGCTGACAGGTGGGTCAGGACTGGCTCTGGTGCTGACAGGTGGGTCAGGACTGGCTCTGGTGCTGTCATGATTGCTCAGGTCATGAATCAAGACATGCTAAGATGAACCCATCTCAAACTGATGGGTCAATAGCTACTCACATGGGTCAATAGCTACTCAGAAATATCAAAGGTCAGCTATAAAAGTAGACACTGACCTGGTTAGCGCAGGTGGCAATCTGCAGCCGGTCAGTCTTGAAGTTATAGCCCAGCCAGGCCCACCCGCTACCCTGAACACCCACGGCGGCGGCTGACATCTGCTCCTGGAACTTGCTGAACGAGCCGAAATCGCGATTGACCGCCTCCAAAAGGAACCGGGATGGCTCGCCACCGCCCTGAGGGCTGAGGTTCTTCCAGAAGATGCTGTGGTTCACGTGACCGCCGCCATTGAATCGCAGAGCCGCCTGGACGGCAATGATGTCGGAAGCTTTGCCAGCAGCCAGAGCGGCGGCCAGAGTCTCCTGGGCGGAGTTGAAATTGTTCACATAGGTGGCGTGGTGCTTCTGGTGGTGCAGACGCATGATATCGGCGCTGATGACCGGCTCCAGGGCGCTGTAGTCGTAGGGCAGGTCGGGCAGGACAGCCTTTACAATTGGCTGAGGAGCCTGAGCCGCACCGCTGAGCGGTTGGATGCAGAGCCGCTGGCACAGACGGACAACAGATGGCAGCTTGGAGCCGATGCAGTGCATGTTGGAGCTGAAGAGCAGGTGGGTTGGGGTGAATAAATTCATTACTAATTATACACTTAATTTCAATTAATAATTAAATTAAATTTTTATATAATCGAAATGCCAATAAAAATACTATAGAAGTTAAAAAATAATAGCAAAACCATATATAATAATTAGGACTCACAAAACTGAAGCTGCTTTTATAACTTATGTCATTGTGTCTTATAATTTCTAAGAAATAGCTTTTCATAGAACTAAATCAGTTTATAAATAATAATGATTTAATTCACTCTATCTAATTCAAAACCTACCTAAAAGATTATATCTGAACTATTAATAATTAAGATTTAGTTACATATATATATAAGATTTTTGGCTAAAAATAGAACTATTTCTTGAATATAAAAATCCATCATTTTTCTTTTTAATTCAATATATCATTACATTGAAATTTCTTCCTTTATTTTAGGTACCTACAAATTTTTTATATGCTGAAAAATAGGATATATTAGATATATAGATGAATATTTTTATATAGCAAAATTTATGATACATTTTCAATTTCACCAGCTAATAAAAAAGATGTGATATATAAGTTTGAAAATGAAGAAATAGACTAAAATATGCCAAAATAGAAACAATAATGACAAAATAAAATGATTAAAGAAGCCATCCTATAATAAAAGCTAATTTTCTATAATGCTACACAATACTAGAGATCCCAAAATCCTAGGGTTTTATGATCCTAGGAAACCAATAGGTTAATCTCTAGACATGATAGAAAATTATTAAATCATAGGAATTTGGGATCTTAGAATTCTGACTTCAATTCAATATTGTGAAAATGCCAAAAAACATTTAACTTGGTATGTTTATAGACCTAAAAATAGCCTATAACTATATGAAACAAGTTTAATACACTTTTAACAAAAATAAACTTGACTTTTTCAATAACAAAAATTCCACCTTGGCCTAGGGTAGAATATGAGGGCAAATCAAAAAGTCCTGTTACTTTCTTAACTAGGCCTAGAAACAAAACAAACAATGATTAACTGTTAATCATTTTATACTTTCTCAACAAAGTTCCCATGCAGTGACACACACACTTGGCCTAGCACTTTGGTAGCTTCTAAATGCCCATAGTGTACTAGTCTTTACCCTGGTTTTTGCATCACTGGTTTACCAAGGATGCTAATACAGTCATAGAAGCCTAATGGTGGCCTTAAAGTGAGTTTTTTAGAACTAAGAATAGCCAAAAGTCTGATAGAGCTAGGTTTGGTAAATGAGCAGGGTGAGGGAGCTGCTTAAACCCTAGCTTGTAGATGGCAGCCTGCGCCTTGTGACAGGTATGCGCCAAAGTGTTGTCACATACTCGTATATGCTAACACCCATCCAACCTATCCAAACTAGATGGGTAAAATGGCCATTGGCCTAAGTTGCAAAATTGAAAATGTAATAAATGAAAAATTAGGAAAAGAAAGGAGAAGAGAAAAGGAAAAGAAAGGAAGGAGAAAAGAGAGGAAAAATGAAAGAAAAAAAGAAAAGAAAAGAGAAAAAGGCAAAAAAAGTCATAGGCCTATACAATATAAAAATTAAGTCGCAATTAGGGGAACTAAGTTGCAATTGGGAAGAACTAAGTTGCAATTGGGAGAAACTAAGTCACAAATCTAGACAAAACTAAGTTGCACTTGCACCAGATGGGTGAAATTTTGGGGTTGGGCATATATATATTGTCATAGAACAACTGGATGCCCCTGGTGACCTTTCCTTGTCTTTTCTCCTTGATTGCTTCTTTTAGCTAGCATAATATGGCAATGTAGGAGTCTCCTGTGACTATCCACTTCTCTGACAGCCACTTGATTAGCATCACCCCTTGCTGAACCCAGAAGATGGTGCCTATCCACTTCTTCATTGATGGTACCATACTAGCCTTCAATAGGTTCATTGAGGCACTTCCATTGTATATTTTGAGCTTTGGTCTTTGGCTCATCTGGCCCTAGCTAGGCCTATACATTTTCAACATAAAAAGTTATAAGGCTTACACATTGAACAAGTGCTTTGAAACCATACATAAGAAAAAATGGTCTATGAAAATTGTCTTAATGGATTAGATTGTTTTAGGGCCTAATGTTAAAGCTTCTATGATATTGATTTTTGGAAACATTGTTTTTGCTGATCTGATCATGTTTAGGCCCTATTCTTGGCCAAATTTTGTTTGGCACCTCAACTTAAGAATTAAGACTCAAAAATAGCAATGTTGCATCAAATATAAGTCTAAATCTAATTAGTATAGCCTATAGGGCCTAGAGTTTGATGAAATTTTAAATCTAACTTTTTTATTTAAGCCTAACCCACAGTCCCACATAGCAACATGCAAACAAGATAGCCATAGATAATTCAAGCCTATGGCATAGGCTAATGCATGGTACAATTCAATAGGCAGGCCTACAAAACTCAAAACTGAGGTTGACAATGTATCAAAATAACTTCTCCAGGACAACACTTGTGTCACTTTTCAGTGGAAGCGTAATAAAAAATTGAAATAAAACTATTTTCATGTTATAAAATTTAATTAATCTACGAGCGTATTAAGCATCTAAAATTTAACCTTATCTGTACTCTGTATTCTGGGATTGGATAATTTGCTAAAAATAAATTAAAAATAGCCGGTTAAATTTGTGAAGAAAACAATGCGTCATTATAACAAAACTGATTCTATGCAAATAGATATATATATGTACTTTATAAGTTTTATATATAATTTTTATTTTCAAAAATTAAAATATAGCTAGCAATTCAGCTTTATGTACAGTAATAATCAATGTTAATATTTTCGCGAAAATAAGTTCGGTAAAATAATCAATATTTAATAGATAGTCACTAAATTGCATAGTATATGAGGCAGTCGCATATATCACAATATGTATAGCGCTCATAGAAACACATGCATTTGTGATTACTGTATCGAATCTGTACATGCATATTAAATCTACATGTTTTAGCAGTTGGATTCGGTGCCTTAAATAAGTTTAAACTTGGCCCCGTATACACAATGTGTACAGCTGGTGTCTTGTCCCAAACTTCTCTCTATCCCAAAGAATTAGTTGGCCGAAATGAAAGAAAAAATGAGAAAAAGTTGAACTACATGTAGGATGTGCCGCATATAGCTACTGCGAAACAGCAAATACTGAATGCTAAATCTAGCTACTGTAAGAACAGTTCCTTACTACGTGTGCATGTGTGGCTCTTAAGGGCAGGGGTCGGAATTGTTTTACTTTAAGGGTCAGATAATTAAAGAATCCAGAGTGAATACGATAGGGAATAGGAAATGAGAGAGAATAGAAGAGAAGAGGATGCGAGAATATAATGAGTGAATGAGAAAATACGAGCGTAGATAAGAGGAGAGGGGAGAGATAGGGGGAAGAGGAGAGAAGAGGAAAGAGGGGAGAAGAGAGTTGAGAAGACACAAACCTTGAGCAGACTCAGGAGTTCGCCCCGACCCCTGCTCTAGGGAGTCTGTAGACTCTGACGGCCCCAGCAAATGAATGACATGATTAAATGCTCGAAGCGAATTGCAGTTTGCGTGCGAAAGCTGGCATGCCCCATTCCCTACTCCAGACTAATTCTCGAATCGTCAACAGTCTTAACACTGACAGCGGTAGCTCCCAACCTGTCTCTAGCAATCCCCTTAATATTTGATAACTGATTGGACGCTAATTACAGCGCGTAAACGGTGCAGAGGTCTCTAGGAGCAGACACTCCTCAATGTCATGCGTCATCCCCATCGAGGGGGGCGGAGCTGCGACTCCCATCGGATTGGGCAATAGTTATACGTAACTCTCAGCCTCGAATTGACGAGATTGCGAAGTTTTGCGCGAATGGCTTTCACGCGATCGGGAGGTCAAGCACGCGACATCCCCCAGAAATATATATATCATAAATTATAAGGATGCTGGACCCCATCAGTCCGGCCCTTGTTCCCGAGATTAATTCAGCTCTCACTTTTAAAAGTCAATTGACACACGACAGTAGCAGAAATGCAGAGCGATTTGAAAGTGGGCAGCAGTTGTCCAAGTTGCTGCAATGCTCAAGCTCATTGTCCTGAAGCCAGTTTTGGTAATTTCGCGGCATCGCCAAAGAGCCTGCAGTGGCAGCCAAGTCTGACGGCCAAACCCGAATGCCAGGGGAATTCTGCGAATTTGACTCTGACTTCTGAGCCGCTGGATTTCTCCAGGTGAGATTTGCAATGACCTTCAATGTATCTGTGAGACTTTTCGGGAATTTTCCTACCGTTGTGGGGGAATCATTGTGGAGGCAAGGGAATTTTCCTACCGATTGGGGGTATCATTGTGGAGGCAAGGGAATTTTCCTACCGATTGAGGGGAATCATTGTGGAGGCGAGGGAATTTTCCTACTGATTGAGGGGTATCATTGTGGAGGCGAGGAAATTTTCCTACTGATTGGGAGGGGGAATCATTGTGGAGGCGAGGGAATTTTCCTA